>PTEX01000160.1:1767047-1829498 GCA_003342815.1 Eudromia elegans
CCCGCCGCCCGCCGGAGCGGTGCGGGGCGCTGCGCTGCATGGGGCGCCGTGCACGATGCCGCGGAAGGAGCTGCCGCTGCCCGCGGGCTGGGAGGCGGCGCGGGACTACGACGGCAAGGTCTATTACATTGACCACGGCAGCCGCACCACCAGCTGGGTCGACCCTCGCGACAGGTGGGCGGCGGGGACGGGACGGGGGCGCCGCCGGTTCCGTGCGCGGCCGCGCGGGGCGGAGCGGGGAACAGGCGGCTTGAGGGGGGCGAGGGCGGCGCCGGGGTGTGCGGCGCGGCCACCTTGGCGAGCGCCGCGGCGCGTGGGGCGGCCCGAGGAGCGACGCCGGTCCTCCCACCACATCAGCTCCAGCAAAACGCGCTGCAGCCCCCGGTGTTCAGCCCTTCCGCTCGCACCCGGCGAGCCCCGGCCTCAGCGCGGCCCCGAGCGCCCTCCCGCCACCTCCTGCGGCGCCCCCCGCGCCGCGGGGGATCCCCGGTGTCCGGCCGCAAACGCGGAGGTTGTTCCCGGCGCCGCGAGGGCGTGGGACGGGGCTGCCGCGGGCGCCGAGCGACCTCCCGTTGCTTGCCCCGAGCGTGCGAGTAACGCGCGGTCCCGTTTGGGGAGGGCCCGGGGCGTGTTGCGCGTTCCGGGAACGGCGCGTGTGGATCCCGCGTGCACCGGGAGCAGCCCGCGGGAGGCCCGGGACGCCCCTAAAGGCTTCTCTTTGAGCAGCGGCGCTGCAAAGGCGCTAAAAAYGTGTTTACCTTGAGTTGGTTTCTTTAAAACAACTTGGTAAAAGTGAATAAAAGCATTGATTAGGTATGTTCTCATAACGTCTGTCTCTGGTTAGATGGAATTAAGACAAGCAAGATGTCTTTTAGGGCCAGTAAAGGCTTGTAAAAGTTGTGATCTGACCTTGGTTAGTGATTCAAAGGTACGGACGACTAAAGGGGTGTCTTGTTTATGTATGTGCACTGAGTGCCATGAAAACACTGAGTACTCGCCGCTGCCGGGCGCGTTCAGGCATATGCTGATAAGTTGTATCGCATGACGTATTCAGTGTACAGTAAGAAATATGCGTGGCCTGACGGGGTTTGCACCTGAGTCATCTTCCATGGGTGCTACCAAGAATAGGAGCCCAGTTAACCCTATGTCCTGTCCCATTCCCCACAATTCCCTAAAAATKTGCAAGGCTTTGAGGAAAGTGCCTGTCCAACCCTAGAACCAGTAAAATGATCTTTTCTCAGCACCTGGGAGACCCTCCTGTTTGCAGCAGTTTGGAGTCCTGCTTTGCCATGCTGAGAAAAAGAGGTTCCTTCATTACCAYAGTCTGTGAAAAAGAGTTGATAGGGGAGTTTCTGAGCAGCTCAAATCATGCCCAGTGCAATGSTGTCTAAATTTCTGCCCTAGTCACTGGAATTCTGTGGAATATTTTCARKTTTTTTTTCTAGGCTTACTCTTTCRCAGATGTGTCCAAGACTGCTGTAAGTGTGAGGTTGGTTTATTTAATTGCTATAGTGCTTTACTCATGTGTGCATTTCCTGTCTGAGAGAAAGCAATGGATGTTAGGAGATGTGGCTGTAAAACTGCAATGTGGGGTTAGTTGCTAAAAGGCTGTGGAGGCAGGTCTGGTATGGACATGCGATGGAGTATCTGCTAGAAGGGGGCCTGTGTTGGAGCTGGGGTAGGTAGCAGGGCACTGTTGGAACAGGTAATTTCTAGCTGACTTCATTTTGTTCAGGGTAGTTCATGCTTGCATGCCCACTTTAAATATTAYGTGCTTGCTGACAGATTTTTATTAGTTTTGTTATGAAAAGTGTGTTAGAAAAGCTCATTCCTTAAATTTTGAGTGAACAGTGGAATGTGCATGTGTGCTTGACAGGATGAGTGCAAGGAAATGATATGCTACAAGAGACCTTTCCTCACAAGTGAGTTTCAACCTGTTCTCTTCAAGGGRTGCTTCAGATGAAGGATGAGGGTAGGATGGGCTGTCAGCTGTTGGAGGACCCTGTGAAATCAGACTGGGGTGGTGAAGCCAGTGGAGCRGATGATTTTGTGGCCCTGTGTACCAGGGCCTGCACCAGTTGGGTGAAGGGGCTGCTGCTGGCCCGGGTGACATGTCCTCATGATGGATGTGTCCCTGCTTGGCYGCTTGGGCTGGAGGACCAGTCTCACTCCTCAAGTTGTGGCTGAAGGGGCTGTGTGTGGGAGCTCYCTCACTGGGGGCATTGTGAAGGTACAGCAGGCTTCAGTGAGAAGCAGAAGGATTTTTTGCAGCATTTGGGGCAGGGAATAAAGGTTCTTTYTTATGTATTTTAACCATTACTATACCTGTTTTAGAGTATAGGAGAAAAGAGTAAAAGTCTACTATGAGCAGTAATCTGGGTTTAGGAAGTGAAGGCAGCTCTAGTGACCAAGCGTGTTTAACAAAACACCTGACTGCTGTTTTTATTTCCCTTGTGCTTTTGTTTTGCCTTGTAAGAAGAAGCTTGAGTAGCTGCCTCTGTTTTAAAGCCCTTGTTAGCTATGCTAGCTATTTCAGGATTTGCATATGGTCTAATGGGACACAAAACCTAATTGAACAGGCCAAGAAGTTTGTCATTCCTGCTTTCAGAAGCAAATGTGGTATTTCAGAGTCATGCACCAGTAGATGCCATTTGGTATAACATACGATGTGTCAGGGCTGCTTTCTTAACACAGGGAATAGCATTATAAGCTGTTTCTATGATTACCAAATAAGAGTGATGTCTCAGAAATATGTTAATACCAGCTGGTATCTCTTATTAAAAATAGCTGTGAATCAAGAATTGCATCAATAGGAAATAGCAATGTAGTCAAAATGAGATCCACTCTCCTCAGATATGGAGATGCAGGATACATATTCCCAAAGGTATGCTGTTCTTGGGTCCTTTAGGATGAGGTAAGTGAGTGTGCATTTTGATACTTCCTTAGCTCGGCATGGTGAGGGTATCCTCGCCCTGTTTTGGGTAACAATGGTGTTTTGTTGGTTGTTTTTCCCCCCTTAAGCTTATTTCTAAATCTTTCTAGCTGCATTTTGGATTTGGCCTRATAACCTGTCTCATTCTCCAGTTGCCTTCTCATGACTTGCTTTCATGGTCTAGTAGGATAAGCATTTTTTTCAGCGTTTTTAGATGAATTTTTTTTTCAGAATGAATTGATGCTGGCTGAATCTGTAACTGGAACAGGAGAACTGGAGCTGAAATCATTCAGATCTGTTTAATTATGAAAACCAACCTTGTGTTTCCTCTCTAAAACTCATAAGACAAGCCCTATGCTAGAATAGACAATCACTTTGAGCACTGTGGCAGCTTTCTGAGACGGTTCTTTCTTTGCCTTATTGTGTGAGCTCACTTYGCACTTGGAGGCAGAGCTGGAGAGAGCAGGAAAGATTCCTCCTAACAGAGCATCTGCGCTGAGGGTGCGGGGCGCTTACACGTGTACATACTGAGAGACAAGGTGGGCATTGACTTCAGAGAAGCTGAAGGGATTCTTTTATTTTATTTCCTTATGGAATATGAACAAAATGTGAGTCTGTGTTCAGCTCTGAAGACTTGTAATATGTTAGGGAATTCTGGTTAAATAATGATACAAATCCTTTTTAAAGCAACTCTTATAAACTGTGGTGTTTAGAAATTTCACCTCACTGTTCTAGCAAGGTCAACATGCCTGTGGTAATGAAGATTTAGCTTTAACTGCTTGAATAAAATGAAGAGCTCTTGTGTACAGACCCTATGGTGACTGCTTTCCCCCCCTTTTTAAAGTTACATGCATAGATAATTGGCTGAGCAAACAACAGGCAAAAGTGCTCCCAATAGAATAATTATTGCTTTTCACTGCCACTCATCCAGTTAAGTGACATCTGGAAGACTCTTGGGTTATTCACAGGAGGCTTAATGTGTAGCAGGAGGGTGTAAAGAAAGCAGGTGCTACAACTGTGTCCTTCAGGTTTTTCCTTGCTTGTGGATGCATTTGTTTGCTTGCTTTGGCTTTCTGTGTTTGTCCTAGTGCTTGTGGCTTCCGCTGCACAGTGACATAAATATCTGACGTTTTACAAATGGATGAATTGCTCTACTGATCTTAGGTGCTTGTGGGGGTTAACTAATTCTGATCAAGTGCTCTGTGGCTGAAGCGTCAACCTGGTGGTTCAGGACTGATGATATTGTTCAGTGAGACTATTTAGTTCTCAGAAATATCTAACCACTATTTTAGAAAAATTCATTCAGGAGAAAAGCTTTGATTTCAATAAGCAATAAATGGTATTGGTCTGCAAGAGGCCGTCATTTGTGTTTGGTCTTTGCAGAGTAGAGATGTATGATTGTTATGTATCTATTTTGGAGTAATGTCTTAAGTGAAAACTATTGCTTAAATGCCCCTGCAAAGACTTGAGGTACAGCAGTACCCAGTGCTAGCCTTGTGCACGGAGCAAGGCCAAGCAAAGGGCTGGCAGCTATTTCATTTCATCCCTCTAGACACTACCATGGCTGGAGGAGCAGTGGTAAAATAACGTCCTGGGCTCTGTGGTGTGTGGTATTTGAGACTCTTCACAGTCTGAAAGCTGGAAAGGTTAATTGAGGATGCTGTTGTGAGCTGCTTACCCAAATTACCTCCAAGAGGATGAGGGGAGAKGACTTAATGAAACACATTCAGTTATCACCTTAGCTGCAGCTCGGCAAATTACGTGGCTCATGTCCTATGTAGCGTCTCRGGGCTCGGTGGCATCTCTGGGCTGGTGCTGTGACAGTCACTCATTCTGATCCACACCTCCAGAGCAGCTCCTCTGCCCTTTGGGAGAGCGAATGTCCAGTGCTCTGCTGGCTGAGGAGCTCACTCCAAATGGTGGGGGTGCGAGGAGGAGTTGTGCAAGTATGTGGATGGGAGCAGAGAAGCAGGAACCCAGCAATGAGGTAGCTTTTACCTTAAGGTGCTGAGCACCTGGACAGTTAGGTGAGAACTGTTCCTCATTGCTGGTGTTGTAATGTGCTGGAGTTTTTCATGAAGAGTGGGAGCTTAAACCTCTGCATGCCTCGGTACCTTCACCTTGAGACAAGTCTTCAACCTCTCCATTGTGCTTGTGCCGTGAACTCATGCCTGTTGGGTCACCATGAGGTGCTTAGGCTCCTGAGGTCACGTGTGTGTGTGCGCTTATGTATTGTGTGTTACTGCTCTGTCCGATCTGCTTATGCTGATTTAACGGAGCGCAGTGCATGTGCTCAACAGCGATGCTGCTCTGGCTTTGAAAAGCAATTGGAGTTGCAGTGCTTTTCAGATTGACCTTTGCTGTTAAGACCCGAACTGTGCTCAGAACGATGCCACCTCTTCCTTAACACCTGGCACTGCTTTGGCTCTGCTCTTGCCAGCTGTGCTGCGTAGGATGATGAGTTTAGGAGACTCGGCTAGTTTGGGACATGCTATTCCCAGTCCTTCTGCAGCAGCTGCTTGGGAATTCCCTTCCAACTCCCAGGGCTACCTGTGAAGAGTGAGGGAATACAGGGGGTGCATGGACTGCTGTTAGGCAGAACTAATTTTTGTATAGCAGAGAGATATCTTTTTTCCAGACTCAGCATAAAAGAGAAACTATTTTTAACATTGTAAGGCTTTTTAGGTTGTAAGGCTTATCTCATTAGAGATGACCTGTACTGTGCACAGCCTTTAAAATSAGGTTTTGGTATTGATTTCTGTTACCTAGCCACCGTCCTCTTCAGGTTTTTCTGAAATTCCTTCAAGCTACCTCTACATCCAGCCAGCCTAAGCAATTTTTCAGTCAGAAAGGCAGTGAATCAGCCTTGCATTATTTTTTTTTTTTGTGTCATTAATGAGTATTTTGCAAATACAAGGTCTAAACATCAAAAGTAACACAAATTAGTCTGTTGCATTGATTGGAAGCTGACTTTAATTTTAATGTGGAAAATGAGATGGAGGGATTTAAGCTGTGTAAGTGCTAGTTCTCCAAAAMCCATTTTACCAGTGTTCTAGAAACAGCCATTAAAATATATACATGTAATAGAGAGACCCTCTGCCTGAAAATACTCCTGAATTTTTCCTGACCTATAATACATCMCTGTGTTATCTTTAAAGAATTTATGGTTGTGTTTCCCCTGTCCTAGTTCTGGTTTGAACTAGCTACTTTTGCTGATCTGTGTGCTCCTCAGTTTGTGTTCCTTTTCCTCTAATTGGCGATGCTCTGTGTTGGAACCATGTTCCTTTGGTGCCCTTGGGAAGTGAAGCATGTCCCTCTGGTTCCTGCTCTCTTCCTCTGAAGTCTAGTAAACTGAATTTGCTTGTGGAAGAGTAAGCTGGGTCAGAACATGATAGTGGAAATGCTTAAAAATTTTGGCAGGTAACTTTGAGATCATGCTCTTATGTCAATGCTACTCTGCTGTGAATACAGAATAACTCCTCAAGACCAGAATTACTCTACATGTTCAGTAATGGTCACCCATGGAGCCACAACTTTCTTRTTGTTACTGCCCCATTTTCAGCCTCATCTTTCTGGTCTCTGCAACATCAGTCCTTGTCTCCCTTGTGCTAAATGTGGATTGCTTTTATCCAGCAGCTCCCACAAGGGCTTCAGTATTGGCGAATCTGCCTTTCAGGAGCATGGGGTATTGATGAAGATACTCGAAGCTGCATTGTTAAGGTGATGTGTATTCCTAGCAGTATGAGCAAAGCATATTAAGGAGCTGAGGAGCAGTTTCTGTCAGTATGGCTGTTGGCCCCTCTTTCTGGCACTGCCTCTGGGTGTTGCTGGAAAGCACCTGCAGCTCGTCTGCTCCACAGCTACCTGCTTAGTTGCTCTGGTGGTGGTGGTTTGCTAGTGASTGGCTGAGGTGGTCTGTAATTCTGAATAAAGATGTGATCTATTAATTGTTCCAAGGTAGCCTTGCACTGCTAATTTGTCATGCAACTGGCTCCCAGTGCTGGGACACTACTTTCCTCTTCCTTTTTATGGTGCTTTTCTTGGGAGAAGGTTGGGGAGGAAAGAGGAATATGTTTATCTAGGAAGATGACCTGATTGTATGAAGAAGAATGGTGGGAGGACTCTYAGCCTGGGGAGATGCTTGAAAAGGAAGTTCTCTGAATCAAGTCCTTCATTGAGGCTTGTTTGCACAGAGCCTTTTTAAATGCTGTTATTCTCCCTGAAGCAAGCGGTGTGTTGCATTTCCTCATATTTTATCCTGCTTGTCTGGTAGTCGGTAGCTATCACCCCTTTCTGTGACATACCAGATTTCCTAGGCACTGTCTCCTGTTGTTTTGCATGGTAATTGAGATAAGTTGTGTTAAGTGCTGTATGTGGACCGATGGTTCTCCTTTTTAGTGTGGTCAATGGTCTCTGCCTCGGGGTAGCTGTTGGTGTTCTTCCTTCCTAAGGCTCTTTTCCCTCCTCCTATATTGGAAGAGGACATGACCATAGCTGACAGTTCTGCAGATTACAGGCTGGTGTAGATGTGTGAASAGGCAGAGATTAACCTGGCAGTGAGAAGAACTAGTCTTATATGAGACCATATTCAGTCATACTAGCTATTCTGTGACTGCTACTGTGAATCCTTGAGAAAAGGGGCAGCTGCTACAGGTGAGCTCCTGTACAGGTGAGTGTGATTGAGAGCTTTTCTGTTGAGTAACACAAATGAAAACAATTTGGTTCTAATTTACACCTGTAATGGCTGTACTTGGAGGCTTGTCTGTGACACTTGGTTCAGATAGTGCTGTATATTGCTAACTGTTTCTTCACAGCCAGATTTAGTGCACGGCTATCAAGAACTGAGTTCATAGAATAGATTTTGAATTAGATGTCTCAACTTAGGTGACTTGAACAAAAATCTTTAGAGACRTATTTGCTTCTCAGTTACTTGGCTGGAGAAGTTAAGCAGATGTGTGGCAACATCTCTGTATGACAGTAGTAGTGCATCTTAGAGAGTRTATTACTGAAGACAAAGACTGAAATGTAAATCCTCTTTTATGACCCAAGRTGTCTGATGAGAGGTATAGAAATAATGGTGTTACATCAGTATGGGTTAAGGATTTTTGCGGTCGGAGTATTAGACACTTCTCTTAATATTTTTGCAGTCAAAGGCAAGATGGTGAGCTGTGATTTAGTGCATTGCTGCTGTTCTCTCTGTTTAGAGGTTCAATTATTCCTCAGTGCTGGTTGCTTCCTTCTCCTACACAAGGCGTGTAACACTGTTGYGCGACTCTTATGACCTTGCTGAAAGGTTATTTAAAGCCTTCCATTAAGTAAGCATTTTACCTTAAGGATATTTACTAAGTTAATAGAAGAAATACTGTAGATAATGCACTTTACTATTGCAACTTTAAGCACCTCCTTCTACACATGTAGAAAGCCATCCTTTCATACAACAGGATTTATATTGTGAAGTGCTATATGCATATTAATTTATAGCTTGCACATTCTTGAGCAATTCAAGGCTTTCCTCCAGACCATCTATAATCAGATGTCCTTTTTGTTGGAGTGAGATGTCTGAAGGCTCTAATGCTTCTCCAGCAAAGGAAGAAGAGTGGGTGGTGTAATAAATCTATTACTCTCATGTTTCACTCTATTGAAAGGTTCTTTTGGTATGTTCTGGACACTRTTTTATTGGGATAACCTGTGAGCCGTGGATAAAATGTGAAACAGGCGTGCAGAACAGAACTGCTTGTGAAGCCTAACAATCTCAGTAAAGCAAGAACACTTGGCAGCTTTTTGGCATATCTCTCTTGTGTTCAGCTCCAATGTTCCTGACCAGGACAAAAATACTGCTACAGAGAAATTGTTCACTGCGATGCGAGTCGTTCTAACCAGGGCTTGCTCTGTTACAAGGTAGAATTTGTGGTGCCAATGTGACTTGCATTTCCCTTCAGTCATCAGGCTAAATGGTGCTGGAATGACAACTGAGGAAAGTCCTACTAAAAAAAATAGTTTAGCATAGGCCTGTAATACTTATCATAAAGTGAGATGAGGTCTGCACTTCTTATGTATTTCTTGGATCGTTGCTCCGTTGTATGCACAGAGGTCAGACAGACTTCATGTCTYTGCTCCGGTGCTGTGACTGCTCCATACCTGGTGTCCTTAGAGACCTGTGGGCTTTCCCTCATGCTGTGTACAACTCGTGGCTTGGGTCACACAGCTGACTTGTGTAGAGCTAGTTCTGGGCTTCCGAGATTTTGTGATGACAAATGTATCGCTTTAGGAACCCGCTGTATCATTGTGGAAGCATCTGCGGAATTCAAGCTTTGTCCAATTTTTAGACTTGGACCAGAGTATGATAAGCAAACTGAAATTCTGTTTGTCCTTTCAGAAAGCTTTTGTTTGGTCTTGAATGTGGAAGAGCAGTGTTGCTTACTGTGCTTGTCCTCAGTATTCCTGATGGTTCGTTTGCAAATTTTCCTTGGATATGTGTTGCCTTTGCTTTCCTGTTTTGCTTTGGGTGGAATATAGAAAGCATCTGTGCAGGATGGGGAAAGCCAGCCATGCAGTTCTCACATTGTTTTTCCCCACTGAGGTAAGTCCTTTTCTGAAGCTTGCCATGAAGAACTTGCTCGTGTTGTGTGACTTAGCTTTCCTGTTCCCATTTTGCAACAACCTGCTTCTGGGATGGCCTGATTCAGCTGAACAAGGAAATGGAGCAAGGCACTGAATTCACTGAGGACTTTATAGTTGTTTTTCTGGTTTGCACGGATGTAACAAATGTTCTTTGAGTCCTGCGTAGTAGTTTTTAGTTTGAGTCATAGGAAGGTCCTAGATACCCTGTTGCCTCCTTGTAAGTGTGGAGGCATGTAGCAGAGGATGTGTCTCTTGCGGTGATTGGGGCTTCTGTGGTACAGAGCTGTGCTTCATTTGACATAGCACTTCTAGGTAACAAGGGCAAGTTGTTCCTTTTAAAATAAGCAATGAGAGTTGATTTTTTTCCATGTCAGATCAGTGTGTCTAAGCTGCTGGCTGGTCAAGTACGGAGACAAAATGGCAACACTTGTTGCCTAAAATGGGTGTATGATTTGTTTGTCAATAGGAAGGACAGAATTGGGGTAGATAAACATGGCTCTTGTGAGACTGAGCCYGCAGTGATGGATGGTTCTCCACTTTGCAGGGCAGCTGCTTGGCCCCATCATGAGCCAGGGGGCAGATGGTAGGAGCTACTATGTGGGAAATGAAAATGCTTGTTTGCTGTCAGACTGAGAGCTGCTTGAAATGACTCTTTTTATTGTATGCTAGTGCAGAAAAATAGATTGGATGAGTTCACCAATGAAGCTGCTGTTTGTTTTGCTTAAAGGGAGCCCCACTGAGTGCTCATGATGCATTTGATTTATTGGGCCAAGTTGTGAACTAAGGGTCTGCATAACTCTGTGTAAAGATAGGGCCTGGGTRGGATGTGAATTGAATTCCCCTAGTGTTAATAACCGGAAGTGACTGACTCTGGTTACAGGATTCTAACTACTTGGGCCCTTGTTATTGGAAGATCAAAAAAGCATTGCTGTGGAGCTTGGTTGTGGCTGTAGCATTTTGTTAATCCTGCCCTAGGGTCCTTTGTGCTGCCAGCTCTGGCGTTGGGCTGAAGGGCTGAGCATGAGCCCTGTTCCCAACACTGGAGCAGGCTGGCTGGGCTGAGCTGCCCTGGGAGGTGCTCAAACACTTGTGCCCATCTGCATCCCCTGTGAGCTCGCTGGCTCCCAGAGAACCTGCCCTCCTCTTCTGTGCTCTGTTTGTTAGCTGAGATATCCCAAGGCCCGTGTGGCTGTGCAGCAGTGACCTGTTCAATGAGTAGCCTTCCTGTCAACCATCACAAGTGAAAAGGCTTGTGCTGGACTCAGTGCCGTTGCAGTGAACTTGTCTGGCACCAGAGCGGTGAGCGTGGGGTCAGTAAGGCAGCAGTGTCGCTTGCCGTTTGCCTTTCAAACCAGACAGCTTAAATATCAAAGGTTGCTGCATTCTTAATGCTGTGCTGTGGGCTGTAATTCCATCTGCACCAAGTCCTCCRTGAAGGTGACACCTCAAAGAGTGTCTATTCATCCCTGGTTGTTGCCTTGGCATCATCTGTGTGCCTGATGGGAAGGCACCGTTTTGCCTGTGTGCTGTCTTTTGGATGGGCTTGGTGTGCAGTTACGGGGGGCTGCAGAAACACTCCTCAACTCTGCTCTGAAGTGCTGTCATCAATATAAGATGATGTGAAAATTATTTCTTTGATTCATCTTGGTCAGTGCTGTTTCTCAAATGCCCCCTAGATCAGTGGAGCCTCTACCATGGCATTGATTTGGCAGTTAATGAAAGGACATGGACTGAAGGACGTGATTACTGTGAGGGAGGAGTGTACAAAGACCTGCAGTACAGTCTGCATTTTGAATGGTTCTGCTGTTTCATTGCTGATTTTGCAGGTGCATAGCAAGTTGCTACCCTGGATCAGTCTGTGGGTTATTTTGAGGGTACTGGACAAGGGCAACAGGATTATTTCCTTGGCCAAGGTGTTTGAAATGGAGTTTACTAGACCCATGGTACCAGTTTGACTACTGGTTGTGGTTTTTAGCTGAGCTGCTGGTAGATCAGTACTGATCTTTTGCATTGGTAATTTTGATTTGGGTTGAAAATAGTATAACTGATGATACAATAAAGCTCTGTTTGAAAAAAAATGCCAGGGTGGTTAAGTCAAATTCTAGCCTAATATTCCCATCTGRGTGACTTAAATCTCTGAGCTCTCAGGATGGTTTGCTGCCAGGCACAGTGTAGGAGCCATTAAACAAGTCTCCTGGAAGAGAAAAAGGCAAGTGAGCAGCTCCCATATTTTAGGCAGCATGCCTGGGGCAGTGCCTAGAGGTAWGTGCTCGGAGCCTTGGGAAGCTCTGAAGAGGTTACAGCAGGGACTAGATCACCCAGCCTTAAATTTATGTGATCCCTGGCATAATTGGCTTGGACTGATAAGCACACTATGAGAGTAATGAGAAACCAGTGGGCTGCTGGACACAGCACTGGCTGTAATGGGTGTGAGATGTGTACCGAGCTCGGTGGGGTCCCTCATGGAAAGGTCAGTGTCCATCCACAGAAGGGTATCAGGTTGGTAGCATCAGTGCCCCAGCACTTGCCCCTCTGTGCCTGCTTTGTTTTACTGTGACAAAGTGAAAATAGTTCTTGGTTGCTGAATGATGCTTGGAATGGGTCTTTGCTTACCTTAATCTGTCCATTACTTGGAGCAGTTATAAGGATGATGAAAACTGATGCTTAAAGAATTATTTTACAGCATCTTGGAACAAAATTGTACTTATGTGAAAGTATTTCTTTTCTTTGAATGTGGGCAAGAAGGGGAAATGTAATTAAGCAGTTGGCAAGGGTATTTTTTCTAGTAATATCAGTTATGGACACTTGAATTGAGGTCATGGTTTGCAGTGCAAGAGACCAACAACTCTGAAGAGTCTTGTGTGGAATCCTYTAAATTTCAACTGAGGTTCTGTTTGTGTGAGGCGAGTAGGATGTAGGTGCCTTGAGGTAGAGGTCTGGCTTGGAATCTCTGCTGGCATCTCCCTTGACATGAGGACAGCTGCTGGTGCAGGGGTTAGCTTGGAAATCCACAGGTGTTGATTTAAACAGTCCAAGTTGTTAGGAGCCTCATGTGAAAAAGGTGGGTGTATGAAGGAGTTGTTCATAGCATTTGAATTGTTAATGAATTAGGCTCTTACGTATGGAGGCTTTTTTTTGCAAGTAATGCATCTTTTCTTTTTACTCCTGGAAGGACACGGTGCGCCTCAAGCTGAAGTCCTTGTGGCTTAGTTTCTTGCAGGGCAAAGTACCTCTGTCAGCAGCATAAATATGTTGTGCTTTAAAATACCTGCAGACTCTAAACTTCATCTGTCTGGTTGGTCTACAAGCAGTAGTCAATTTGTGTGGAGAATGTTGASATCATGTTCATTTCCTAGGTGAGCCCCTTGCATTATTTAAGAATATTAATAATAAAGAAAATAGGAGAAAACACTGTTAATAGAGATGAGCAGGTGCTGAGGTCTGATAGGGCATGAAGATGTGCATTCCCTCYCTAAGTTAGTACTAGTAGTTGAGAGATCCCTGTAAGACTAAGAGCTTAGTTTGACCCCTTGGTAGCTTCCAACACAACTAAAGACTTAGTTTGTTAATCATGTGCATCTGCTACTTGCATAGAGAGGAGAACTATATGTGAAAGTGGATGTGTTAKGGCGTGAGTCCCTAAATTCCTAAATAATATTAATAATGTATATTTTATGCCTTATGCATCAAATGCCTAAAATCCTYCTAGTTTGAAGTTCTCGTTAAAGAATGATGAGTTTAAATGGCCACATCCAGGAGGTACAAATGGGCAAGCCTGCTGTTGAAAATACCCCAGTGTAAGTATAGCCTGAGGTGTAGCATGTGATCCTTTAGGCTCGCTGTAACCAGGAATGATGCTATGAGAATGAAGCCAACTGAATTGGAGGTGGAGCTGATWTGCTGATAATGCCACATGTTTGGAGATATAAAAATATGAAGTAAAATGAGCACAAGTTCTTGTGAAAGCAGGAGATGACAGGACCAGCACGGGGTGTGTGGCAGGCAGAGGGGCTGCTATAGGTTTTACCTGAAAGCAGCTGCTGCTTGTTGGGGAGCATGGATCCTGCTGTGGTCCCCAGTGCAGGTGGGTCTCCTCTGTCCTCCACCTCTGTGTCTGGTGCTGCTTCTTGGTAACCCTGGCAATTAGTGCTCGATGAGGAGGAGATGGCGAAGGAGGCCGTGTGGGARCTATGTTTGGACGGTCCTATGGAGTGGTTTGAGTTCACCTAAGGTTGTGTCAAGGTAGTTGTTAACAATCGAGTTGGGTAGCAAATTCAGCGGGAGCTACGTGAGGTGCTACGCAAGGGAGATGGACTGAGCGACGGGACGCGGCAGCATCTCGGAAGGCTGGCCTGCCACRGCATTATCCGCCTGCTAAAGAGCTCGGCCGAGGGTCTCCATCTGGCAGGCGCTCAGGAGCGGCTGCTGCCATAGGAACGGAGGATTCCCGGTATGCCGGCAAGCCCGGAGGCCCTTGTGTCGGGATTAAACTCTTGGGTAGCGAGCCACGTTAAGGCAGGCAGCGCTGCTGCCTCTGCCGTTGAGCAATCTCTCCCAAACTGGTCACTTGTGATGGGTTTTCTATATTAAAATCACCTTTATAACTCAAAGCATATGACTTAGAGCCCATGCTATGCATAGGGTTTTCAGAAGCTTGGAATAAAATAAATGAAGTGGGGGTTTAAGCATCCTGAGCCAAGTTATGCGCCGGGCTGCAGGTCGCCTGGCTGCAAGGCTGTGCTTTGTGCTGGCCGTGCGGGCCCGCACGCTGCCCACATTCCACGTCCTTGGGTTCGCGCTGGCCATATCCAGGCGCGCAGGCACAAAGAGCGCGATGCGTGCAGTGAAGTATAAATTCCCTGCGCTAATGGCTCGGGGCCCTGGTGGCCATGCAGACGTGCCTCGCGGCTTGTGTAATTAGCTCGCTTTGTAAGCAGGGAGGATTCGTGAGCGGCCAGCGAGCGGTCGCAGCGGCGGATGCTCGGTGTGGCCGCACGCCCTTCCTTGGTCCCACGAGTTCGCTTAGATTTTGTCCCATGCTTTCATCCATTTCTATATGAAATGGTTAATTTGGAGAAGTTAATCCTGTGGGTCATGAGCTTAACTGTAGGCTTGTCCTCCCCCTGGTGCCCCAGCCTCGGTGGCAGCCGGCTCCCGGGCTCGCTCCCGCAGAGGCAACCACTCGCACGGAYGCAGGTGTAGCCCCGAGTGTTTGCTCTCCGGAGAAAGGTGTTTCTGAGCCCAGGTAGCAGGTTGAAAGTCAATAGGCCTGCTGGGGTTTATTAGCGCGGAGGAATGTGACAGGTTGTGCCGGTTTCCAGGCGACGTGGAGGGTGGGAATGTAACCTCGGGCCCAGGGCTGCATGCCTGGAATTTCAGTCGCGCTGAGGAGGAGCGGGAGGGAGTGAACATGACCTTGAAAATCCTTATCAGGATGAAAAGGTGCAGTGAGCGAGCACATTCCTGTCCCRGCAGCGCGCTGCGCACAGCGTGCGACTTGGCCGCGCTGACAGCGAGCGGCGTCGCCCGCGCAGGGGTCTAACAAACGGCTCCTTGTAGCGTCCTCGGGGGTCGCTCCCACTGGCGGCAGGAGGGTGTCTGCCCGACCCGTAAGACACRGCTGGCTTGTGCTGGCGCCCATAAATCTGGAGCTGGAGGGTTGTACGTCCTTCATCTATAAGTAATCACGAGGGGGAATGCAGCAGCACAGCAGGCCTGATGAGATGGAGTGCTGGGGAGGACCAGTTTTAGCTGGGATTCCACCAAGGATGGAACAAATCTAAGAATTTGGTTCCYACAGCCTGGTGAGGAACCAGACAGCTCATCACGAGCAGCAAGGAGTGTTTTCACTTTGTTCCTTGGTCCCTTTTTTGATCCTGATGCTGGATGTTGTCCCTGGTGGGCTGTTGGTTGCTGAGTGCCCCAACTCGACTGCAAATGAAATCAGCAGAAAAGTCTGGATGCTTCTGTGCTGTGTTACTGAATGGCAGCAACTCAGAGGGGTGGGGAGGACTGAAGGAGGAGGGTGAATGATGCAGAGTCGTGCTCTAGGGGTGTGACAAGCCTGGCCCTCCTGCCCTTGAGTCAGGGTGGCAAATCTGATGGGGTCTCCCCTCCCTAGGACCAGTGTGTTCCCCACAGTCACATGCTGTGACCCAGACTCAGAAATTGCACTGACCTTTTTTAGAAAAAAAAATCTTTTTTGTTGCTTTAAAAGGGAGTCCCAATGCACAAAGCCATCAAATTTACAGCTTCATGGAAAGTACGGAGCAGCTCAAGTAGTGTGAAGGGGGAACCTACTATTACTGCTGCTGTGTGTAACTCRAAAGGATAAATGCCTGGGTCGTGGAAGAAACCCGAGTGAGATTGCAGCTAGGCTGTAACTGTGGCACTTTCAGTACTTAGAGCCAAGGCTCTGCTTGTTCTTYAGCAATAGGTATTTCTAATCTATTTTTCTCTTTATGGAGTTATAGTAGCTATCTCCATCTCGATGCCCTATCCCTGGGTCTAGCACGCAAATGGGAGTTCATACAGCCTGTGAGCCTGCACATGTTATGTGTGTATTTTTTCTTAAACCAATTCAGATGTGTACTAGTGTCATGTTAATTCATTTCTGATTCTCCATGTAGTGATTGTGGGCAAACATGTCTTGCTTGGAAAATTTCGATCCCTTTCAGTTTTCAGGAATTTAGACCTGTCCTTTGGACCAAGGAATCTGGTGTCTGAGCTGGGTTCCGCACCGCAGCCTTGATTTGCTGAGGTATCTGGTGAATGCATCCTGTCCTGGGCTTTYTATCCTTTGAAGTTAACGAGCTTCTAAGACCAGAATGACATGAAGTTGATTCTACTGCGAGTTCCTTATCTGTTTTCTTAATGCTCTGTAATTAGTGTGGCGTTCCTTAAGCTGGCCCAGCTGCCATGTTTCAAGCCAAGAGCTAGAATCATGTCTGGAACCTTTAGAGACTTAGAGTGCTTTTTGCAAGCAATTATAATCCTTGAAACCACCTGTAATTAAAAAAAAAATCCCACCAGGCCTCTTGTCACAGGGAAAATAGAGGGAGAGGGTCATTAAATACTGACCCATCTATATGGGTCCAGTGCTGTGTTTGTGGCAATGGGGGTTGTATAGGTTTAAACTGTGTGCAGGGCAGGCAGGCTCGTGTCTGAGCTCAGCCCTGATGCCAGTGGAATTACTGTCACAAACACAGAAGAGGATGTAGGAGCAGAGTTGTTAGGCACTGCTGTGTTTTAAACTTGTTTTATTAAAACCTGCAGTCTTTTCTCCTTTGCTGAGTAGGAATGCAGTAAATCTGACCTTTGTTTTTAAAATACAGGAGCAAGTTACTGCTGTTTTCTTAATGCTTGGAGGAGTTTTCAGTTGAGCTGACTTGGAGAACAAGATATTACTACAGCATGAGATGAGTTTGATGACAACATGGAGCTGTTTTGGGAGAAGCTTCAGACTTCTCCCAAACTTCCCAGACTTCTCCTAAACAAATAAAATAGATTGAGATCATTGCTATTTTTGTCTAAAAGTGCTCTCGAGAAATATTTTAGAAAAGTAGGTGTTAATGTTTCCAAGAGGTTCAGAATAGTTGGCACAGCATTGCTGTCAGGAGCTGATAGAGCTGTGAGGAAGAAGGGGAAATACCCAGGTGCTCAGCAAGATCAAGAATTGATTAGTGTAAAGTGCTTGTTCACCAAGGGCTCTGGTGTGTGTTGGAGGAGGAGGGCTGTTTGGAAGCCCTCTTGTCTTGGGGCATGCCATGAATGGAAGTCAATTACTATTTGGATTGTGGTAGCAAGACTTGGGAATTTAGCAGGTGAGGTTAAGGTGTGTAAAGCTAATCTTGGAACAAAAGGCCCGTGGAGCTGTCAAGCAGGATCTTGATAATTATGTTGGGAAACCACTACCAGTTTGGAAATGCTTCCTTGCAAGCAGGGAGGTGTGGAGGCAGTGGCATGTGGTGGGTAGTGCCTTCCTGTCAAAGGCAATTGTGGAAGAGCAAGAACTGGGAATGGTAACCAGCGAGTTGCATCTGATCCCACAAACTTTTGCATTGCAGTGGACAGAAGTGCAGTGTGGAGTGAAGCTGACATGTTTCCTGAGTTTTGGGTATAGTAGCACAAGATGTAAACTCTAGAGGGTCTTGGTTCATGACAGTATCCTGCTGTCTTGCCAATTGTGTCTGTGTTTGTTCATCAGCATTTTTGGTGCTGTGTGGTGGTGGAGCCTATCTAATGCTTGGGTGACTATCTGGTGGTTGGCTGSGGTGCTGGGCTGCTTGTCCTGAGCCTGAGCAGGACTTGGATGTCAGTGCTGCTGCTCCAGAGACTCAACTGGGGCAGGACCAAACTCCAAACCCTTCTTCCAGGTCTGCACTGCAGTCCTGTGCTGTTCCCTTGCCTGGGCTGCTGCCTGTGCTCCTGACATGGGTGCTGGACTTGTGGGTTTGCAGCAGCCACTTGTGCCAYGTGGGACCCTGCGTAGTGACTGCAAGGGGATTTTCACTGTGTGACAAGTGGGAAAGAGCATAAGGTTAAAAAAAAAAGTGGCACAGCTTGTGTGTTGGCAAGAGACTTGATCTGTTGGAGAAATATATTGCTAGTGCATTGTGAAGGATCATTGAAAATAAATTAAAATCATTATAGGAGAAAATCGGTRAAAGTCACTTGGTGATGCAGGTTTCACTTGTGCTGTCCTCCAGTGAAGTAACAAATGTCAATAGTTGCTGATTGACATTTTCTGCTGTTGAATGTGGAAAGTACAGAGGGGTTTCGTGCTTTTTACAGGTCTGCTTGTCAACACAGTTCAGAATCTTTTTATTGAGGACTACATAGCACATCAGGGCTTTGCTCCTTGGGATGAACAAGGTGACGAAGMTACTGTTATAGTAATATTTTTATTTGCCTCTTAATTTTTGCCTCCTGAAGTCTTAGATCTCCCACTGTTGTTTTAGACATGATCTGTCCTTGTTTCTTGCTTGCACTGATGCTTCTATACTTGCTCTTTTAATGTAACCCAACTTTTTCAGGGTCACGATGGCTTTGCATCAAGAGTAATAGCAGAGCAGTGATGCAGATCTTGTGAGTTCCTGCTTCATGTAATGGGCTTTGGTGGTCATTGCATAGCAATGGCCAAATGCCGTGTGGCTTCAACCTGCACTTTTGTGAGCAGAAGGGAGTTGTTGCCATGCCTGCGTTTAGCAATGTGCTTTGAGTTCCGGGCAGCRAAGCCAGAGGACTCCCCGCAGGCTTGGGATGATGGTTTGTTGGGTCACTTGAGCTCCTGCTAGTGTCTTCCCTTCCATGTGGGGTCACGGGAGGTGTGTATCTAGGTGTGTCTTGATGAAAATAAACTGGGCATCTATGAAAGCAGTTTGAGAGGTGGTGGAGGCTACATTCTGTGCAGTGTGCCCGGAGCCTTGGTGTGTGGTATCAGGGTTGCTGTTTGTGCTCGTGGTTGCTTGGCCTTCCTGGCCTGACGGGCTGGGGAGGCTGTGACTATAGCCCATCCTGGGGCTAAGAGGGCGAGCTGTTGGAAGCCAAGGCAGGCAGGTGCTTGAGTGCTTGAATGTGTACATGAGTGTATGACTGGGTTTAACACCTAAGTGTTTTAAAGGATATCTTTCCACAGAGGAGGTATTTCTTGTTTTTTTTTCTGATGCAATTGAATGAGCGTCTCTCTCGTATATGTCTGTGATAATTTGTGTTAATGATAATTTTTAAGTTACGCTTGAGCTGAAAAACATCACAGAAGGAACCATGCAGTGATGCTCTTAGGGAGCTGTTTATGTAGAGTGGTTTTAGTGTGTGCATTTTGAGGGATGGTGTRAGTTAGAATTTACAGAGGATTTCTTAGGTGTTCTGTCTCTTTAAGGTGCTTTACCATTAGATGGATTTCTGTTCCTGTGTGGTGTGCTCTGCTCCCAGCTCGTGGTGACCAGGTTCTCAGCTGATGCTTATGGCAGGCAGCCAGGAACAGTCCTGTCAGCATGTATGCGGGATCAGTGCTCAAAGGGCCATGTCCTTCTCTAATTCTCTATGTAAGAATTTAAGCCATCTTTATGTAGCTGAAATGGGTCCTATGTGGAGAAGATTTGAACTCTGGGAGACAAGTTGTAGTTACAGGACAGACCAAAGTCTGGTGATGCTCTGTTATCTGCCTTGGTACTTTGAGCAAGTGATGCTCCCTTGAGAGCAAAGAGCCTGCTGCTGGTGCTGTGTGGGGTTAGGAACGTAAATAGCTAGATAACTCAGTAATAAAAGTGGGTTTTATAACAGACAAATATGCCAAGCAGGCAGTCCTACTGAAACTGCTTTGCAGAGACCTGGGTGAGCAATTAGCCTGGTGCTAGCAGGCTGTAAATCAGGGAGCAGCATGCAAACCATGTGCATGTAAAAACAAAGCCTCCTGTGCTTCCCTAGCCCCCTTCCAAGTACATTTCCAGACCAGTAACCGTGAGTTTGAACGGGGATAACCTAGGGTATCTAAACGGGTTCAGTGAGGCCTTCCTAGACCTATTTTCTCTCCTGTTGACTTTAATATCATGTGCTTGTTGTCAGATTTGTTTTTCTTCCAACCTGGAAGTGGTGTGTGCTGCTAGAAACATGGCTATATCCCCTCCTCAAGGAGTTAGGACATTGTTGAAGTGCTGCTGATCCTGTGCCAAGTGAAAATTTGCCACACCTGCTCAAGTCCAACTGCAGGGTGAACCACAAGTAATTCCTTTTAGAGCCTGCCAAAGGGTTGGACAGCCTAAGGTGTACTCTGCTTTTGTGAATTGAATTCTGAGTGYGTTTTGTCTTCACTTTCTCTGTGATAGTGAGCATGTTCCTGAGCAATTGTTAAATGTGTTTTTCATGGTACAAGGTTCACAATATTTGTGCCTCTGTAGAGGAGCTGCTGGTACTTGCTATAGGAGCCCTGCTCCTGTATTACGGAGGGAAAAGTCTGGCCTCTAGACCTCTTTATCTTGAGGCATCCTGCCAATGCAAACTGTTGCCACCCAAACCCTATAGACAGCCTTTCAAAGAAGTAAAAGTGCAGCCTGCAAGAACAGAGAAACCTTCTAGTTCCTAATCCCCCAAGTATGTGAAGAAACGAGTCTAACTACTCGGTCTACAGGTTTAGTAGACAATTWATTCCTTCCTGTTTAGAGTCTTCCTTTTGGAGAGCAGTCACTGCTCTGAGTGAGGAGARGTTTTGGCTAGATCTTAGCTGATGTATTCAGGCTATGCAGGTGACAGGCTGCCTCTGATCTGACAACTGAAAGCAAACCTAAAAAAAGCCATCAGTACTTGAAAGTGAAAAATGTTTGTATGAAACCTTAGTTTTGTGGATAAATTCCAGCTGCTGGTTGCTTGTAGTTTTGTAGTGTGCACTTTTCACATCCAGTTGTACCGTACTGTTTTGCTTCTGCTTAATCTGTTCTGGAAAGCATGCGGGGTGTAATGACTGGCAGGTAAGTTAATGTTGTGAGAAGCCTTAGCTCCCATTTCCTGACTTTTTAACCTTGAACTATCTCAGGAATTTTGCATTTGAGTGATTAAGAAGGTATGAGTGACCTCCTGCCTCTCTCCTGCCAGCAGAGCCAGTTGGTTAACCTCTGTGAATGATCTAAAATCTGTAAGTGGTTTTTGATCATCTTTTCCTTACAAATAACTTGGTTATTTGCTTCGAAAGGCAAACAGATCTGTCCTGGAAAGAAATGCATGGGCAAATAGACTGTTAYTCTGTGCAAAGTAGAGCTCGTAAACAGAGAAATCTTGTTAAAAATAGATGGAAAAAGCAAGCAACTTGGCARTGCTACTGATAGGTACCAGACAGGATCATTTGCAGCTGGTGGGATGTTCAGTTGTGTGCTATATAAGTCACTGTCTCTGGGAATTTGTGTGAATTGGAGTACTAAGAATGTGTTTGCTTCTGTGTATCTAATGTTTCACCTATGAAGGGGTAAAAACCACTAAGATGAATTACTTTCTCAAAGTTTAAAGCAGGGGGTAAGTGCCTAGGTTCATCCAGTTGAATGGGCGAGGCAAGTGTTAAAGGAAGGCAGCAGGGTCTAAAATGGTTAATTATATAGAATTTAAGATCAATTTTGAGTTGGGTTAACTTCATGTCTTGACCAGGGAGCAGAAGAGAACTAGAGTCCTCAGTGAAACTGCTGAAAATCRAGAGAGCTGAGGTGAGCCTTGAGGCTTGGTGTGGGGCTGCTTATCCAGTGCTTTCTGCAAGGATATTTTGGTAAAATAACTTATCTGGACTTGAGAATTCGCTTTGGAGAGGGTCTCATTCTCCAAAATGGGTTTTGCCAGCGGCACRTGGGCGAGGGGCTCTTGGTTGGTCYGACCTCCATGGGTAGTTTATCTGTGCCGAGAAGATGCTCTGAGGCAAAATCGAGTTGCTATAGTGACAAATCGCACCCATGTTTCTGAGGGCTGGTTCAGCAGATTGACTAATAAATGTGTAGGAGTCTGTTTCATAAAAGCTCTTATGAAGAGGCGATTGCTACAGTCCTAGAAAATTACCTTCTGAAAAAAGTGATAGAATTTGTTTTATGATCGAGTCTAAAAATAATCTCGTCTGCCTTGGGAATTGGATGACCTCATTACAGAGTCTTGGGCCTTGTCTTCTCAGAGCTTCTGGCAGCTGTTAATCCCCATGCCCCCATGCAGCTCAGGAGCTGCCAGAGTCTCTTCTGGGAGCCCCATACACCCTCGATGCCTCTCCCATGGTGTCTGTACTGCGCATCCTGTCCAAGGGAAGGTGGAAAGTGAGACCTAAGGAGGTGCTGTGGAGAGATTTTAAGATTTGGTTCACACCAACTTGACTCCAAACCTTTCCCATTTAGTGAGCTGCTGCTTTCAATACAGTCAACTCTAGGTAATCCCCTAGGCTGTAGTTTCAACTGTACACATGGACCTGGAGGGTTTTAGATAAGGTGACATGATGGCACTGAATTGCCTAGAGTAGGATTGTGATGGTGGAAGCACTTTGCTGTTCTTTGGAGACTGGAGCAACTTTGGCCGTAGGGATTAGGCRGCTCTAAGTGCAGCATAGAACCTTGGTGATCCATTGTTGGCTTAGAAATGCTTAACCACTGAGAGCTAAGCATCTTGTTTGCATTGAAGAACACATATGTGCATGCAAGCACAGAGCAAAATCAAGAGCTGCATGTGATTTGGGTTCAATTGCTGTAGGCCAGCATTTGAGGCTAAAATCCAGTAGTTAAAAAAAACAGGTTTACTGTTAGTTTCCTTGAGAAATAGAAAATACATTGCTTAGCCATTTAACTCTGCATTTACAAATGGCATGGTTCCCCCATCTGCTTCAGTCAAACCTKTGTGATGTTACAGAGGTGTTTAACCAACCTTCTGTCAATCAAAAACTTGTTATACAAGATTATTTGCTTTCCGTTTCCCATGTAATGAGGTTTTTTGATTGACAGAAGTGGAGTTAAAGATTATAGAAAGGCTTTCTGAATCTTAGATGAGGACGCTTCAATGTCATGGTGTTTGCCCATGATAACATGGGCTTCCCATTTAATCTGTAAGGGAAGTTGCAGATAATAGATGTAAAATAAAAGAAAAATATATTCCCCCCTCAAAAATGACATGGGTTAGTAAACTAAAGCTAGGGCCTGGCTTTGTAACCTCCTGCTGTGGGAGAAGGATTTGAAAAGCATTTGATGTACAAATACTGAGGGACTGTTGGGGCCAAATCCCTCACAAAGGTAGAAGACGTTTTGGTGTGTTTAGGTGGTTAGGAGTATGGACTATTGCCTTAGCCTCCTTATCTCCTGTCAGGATTAGTTTTTAGAACTGTCCTTACTTGCCTTGTGTGTTATCTGTTAGGAAACAGATATGAAATCCTTGAGATGAGGAGTCTCCCCTTGCTATGAAGTCCAGGTACCATATTTAATGTCATAAATGCCATAATCTTGAAGCTTGTTTTTGTTGAGCCAGAAGGCCAAGTTAGACTGACTTAGCAACCCGTCTCCTCGCTGAGGTCTCTATTCTCTCTGGGGTTCTGGCAGTGACTCTTAAAATTGGAAGCCTGGTGATGGTGTGCAGGCTTCTGGCTTGGTAGAGGTGCCTATAAGTAGAGTAGGGGTTGGGAGGGAATGGATAAGGCTGGACCATGACTGCTTCAGAACCCAGCAGTAGCGGTGGTAAAGGTGACCATGGTAAAATTGTCATTGTGAACTCTTATTTGGCTTCTGGTTCCCCAGCGGATGCTTTGCTGTTCAAGCAGCTTCTCTGAGACATGACTGYCTTGGACTCCACCGCTGGTCTGTGGTGCCTTGAAGACTGCAGCCCTTGAGGCAGGGTGTAGGAGTCTGGGTAAGCTGGGGAGCGGGTGTGCTCTATACAAGTGCTAATGGCAAGCGTTTTCAGTCCTGATGGTCTGGTAGATGGTGACAGTGCTTGGAGCATCCCAGCTGTCTGCTCAGGCAGTGCTGGCTGCTGGTATTCGCTGAATGTTGCCTGTCTGCTTTCTGCTGTTCATATTCAAGAGTCTTACTGAAAAGGAAAGGAAAAAATCAATTCTTTATTTTGGAATAAACATTCTAGTCCCTGGTGTTGAGAAAATGCTGTGCTTAAAGTATGTGGCCGAGTCCTCTCTCGGGTTGTCTTCAGTGGCAGTTGTCTTGAGGTGCTTGGGCCAGGCTGTTTTTTATGTGCAAATGGGGCTTTGGAGTTTCGGGCCAGCAGAAAATCCCTCAGTTCCTCAGAGCTGCTTTTTATTGTCTCAGTCAGTAGGACAAGGAGGAAGAAAAAATTTTCTTAAKCCCCATTTTTTGTTCCTGGTTTCAAGCTTGACTGCTTAATGTGGAAATACCCGAGTGCGTATGTGGCTGTAGAAGGAAATGCCGGTGGCGCTGATGCACGTGTGCATGTACAAGGCAGTAGCTCTGTCCCTCTCCTCATTGCTGTGGTGCCAGGTGGTTGTTTTGGGTCTCTTGACACACCTGCACTGATGCCATGGCGAAATGGCTAGTAGCATTGAGCCCTGGAATATTTAGTTTGTCAGGTAGCTGAAGATGGCAACTTAAGATGCTTCTTTTTCTTCAGTGTTTGGCTTATTCAGTTAACCTGCAAAATTGAAGATGTCACTTGCTTAGTGATGGTTTTTGACATCAAGAAGTCTGCAAGTGAAGCTGCTTTTTGTGCCTACACAGTGCATCTCACTYGAGTGAGGTCTGGTGAATGATCTTAGACTGCTTTGCGTTCGAGTAGGGTATCTGTAGCTGCTGTATCTTTTYAGGTGCAGTTTCTATAACTGAAAGGTCTTTGGTAGTGAGCACGGGACTGCAAGTGCAGCACGCTGAAGGTCTGAGTAATGAGATTTTGCTATAAAACRTGTTTATATTGTATACATTGCATTACTTTATAAATTGTGGGACTACTCTGAGGTGCAAAACTACAGAAGGTCTTTAGCTTTTCTTGAAAGTGTTTTAAGACTCGATCCAAAGGTAGAGGTTGCTCAGCACTTTTCTTAGAGGGCCTTATCTAAATAAGCCAAAAGGAAATTGAAAAGGTAACTTTTCATGCAGATAGTGGTTATATGATATGACATTTTTCTCAGTTCCAGCAAATATTTTTTCCTTTTAAATTAGCCTGATAGCCTTTTAAATTAGCCTGATAGTCCCTTTAGAGAAACAAGACAAGACCTTTTGGACACTCTTCAAGGAATTCCACACCTGGACTTGAAGTTCCAGCTTAGAAACAAGTGAAGCATTTTTGTTGTGAGTCTGTTCTGACCTTGAGGCTCTGAAGGCCCTTGGAGCCAAGGGAGAACAGGTGGGAGATGGAGACTGACTTGTGCCCCTGAGAGAGAGCCATATATTTTGTGTGGACTACTTGGAGTTTAAGAAAAAAACAATGTTAAACTTAGAAAAAATTTTTTTCTCTTCATTTGAAACAGATGAGAAGTCATATAAAGTTAGCATTTTCTGAAATTTCAAATGTGGTTCTTTCTTGCGAAATGGAGTGAATATTCTGGAGGTTTCCTAACCAAATTACGTAAGGTATACTTACGGAGATCACTTCAGAGATACCTTTCCTTAAAGGATATTGTGGTGGATGAAAGGGGTTGGTTTTTATGCACAGTCACTGCTTTGCATCTGGCTGCATCAGGGAGTTATTTTGGTAATGATCTGATTTGACTATGAGTTAATGATAGTTTTTCAAGGCTTCTCGGAGGCTTATAAACTGCAGGCGACATGTTTTGTAGCAAGGAATTCTGTGGATGTGTCTTGTTATTAAATGTCCAAGGGCAGCAACTGTCTCATTTTGTGCAGAAAGAATGCCCCAAGAATTGAGTTATTTGCTGTGAGGAAGGAACTTGACCTTTTGCTTGGTTAATCTACCTGGTTACATCACAAGCATGTATATTTTTAGTCTATACAAAAATAACACCTAAAATTATCTTCTCTTTTAAGAGGGAAATAAAATTGATGTGGCTGTATGGGAGCTTGGGTGTTTTATGTCTGTCCTTGCAGCATCACCTCTTGGATTTGTGCCATTGGTTTCCACAGTAGCAAGGGGAAGATTTTCATGAAAATATGTGATTTGGTTATGAAACTACTAAATAGCTACTAATAGCTAAATGTACATATGGGAAATACAACCAATGGGGATTATTTTGTTTTAAAAGTAACTACTTGGTCTCTCTGGGTTAAATGACAGCCCATTCAGATGGGATGCTTGGAGCCCATTTTAGGGATTTCTGAGGAAAATACTGGGTCAGGGGACAAGGAACCAAATGAGGCTCATCAGGGAAACCAAATAGTTAATGCAGCACYGATGCTGCCCATGGAGCAGCATCCTGCTCATTTTCCAGGTGTGTGGAAATTTAGAGAAGACATTACAGCCTGAGTAAGGAGCATTGAGGCGTTAAAATGGGARTTATGGGACTTCTGGGGTTGTCTTGGTATCAAGGGAGAAATTGTCAGCATGTAGTAGCAGGGTTTGAGATGCTTGTACCGCCCTTGCTTTGCATTTTCATCTTTGCCAATTTTGAACTGGTTGGACTCACTGAGCAGCCTCCTTGGGAGTCTGGGTGCTGTGGGGCCAGGAAGTGGGCAACAACATAGACTGTGATAGCACCTACATGTGTTGAGAAGGTACTAGATGTTCTCGCAAGCTGCGCTTTCTGCAGAAGGGTGCAGCTGGGACACGGGCWAGAGTCAGAGAAGTAAAAGGCAGAGAAATTGCTGAGTAAACTTTATTGAGGGGACCTTTTTTGGCAATCTTCTGCTGCCAGTGTCTGAAGTTAGGTTTTTGCTACAGACCTTAATGTCTCTTTAGAGACCACAGTGCTTCAAGTGGTGCTGCAGGTAACAAAAGAATGGCTTTAAAGTCAAAAGCAACAGCAGGTAAGARCAGAGGCTTTCTTTCAGGCTTCCATAACTGAGATGTGCTCTCACATCAGTCTTTAGTRTGTCCTGTGTCCCTAGCTCATGCTTTAGAAATTATGTTGATTGTGTAAAATATTGGTTTTTACCTTTTGGGGTTGAATTTTTCTTTGGAAAATGCTCTTTTACGCTGTTAGGTCATGTAAGGTGTCACATGGGTCTACCAGCTTGTTGAATGCTGCCAGATAGTAGGTTGAAAACTTAGTAAAACTTCCTATCTAGCTGCCAGCATTGCTAAGTTAACTTTGAATGTGAAAGACCCTGTGAAGATGTGCTGGTTCCCTTACTGTGAGCTGACAATTTGTTCTCTCAGCTCCATTATTAGGCTTCTGCAGCCTATATTGCTTATAGGCAGTGGATTTACCTTGGCTCCATGGCTGCTTTTGGCCTGGGGAGCTCCCAGCATGTGCAGTGGATGTGGCATTGAGTCCTGGTGTGCTTTGCTACCAGCCCAGAGAGCTCTTGTGGCAAGCACAGCTTGTGGGCCCCGGGAGCCTTCCTTGCATCTCAGTACTGTTTGCCAATGCAAACTTGGTCTGGGTCTCGGACAGCAGAAACCGAGGAAGGAGCATGAATTCACTAAGTAGAATCTGTAGGATGTGCTCAGGGTGTGCTGCTGTCAGCTTTGGAGTTGTGGAAGCTTTTAAGAGAGTGCTCAGCTGTGATCTCTAATAGAAACATTAGAGCAATATTGTGGAAATACTTGCCCTTTTGGACTTAGTGGGTTACACATTTTTGTGGTCCTGAGAAGCGAATGTAATTTGTCATTAATGCAACAGCACATATTGCAATGCAAATGATGGGAGTTGCATGACAAGTGGTCCCACAGTCCCCAGCACTTGCTATTGATTGTGAAGTCCTCATTATTCATGCTATGCAAATTGCATTTCTCATCTTGCTCCTTCTTGTCTACATATTTTTGATACAGGATTTGCCTGCAAACAATCTTGTTCTTTGAGCCGCGAGCCCGGGATTGTTTCTGGCAAAGTTCTCGCTGTTCTTTTGTTGAGCGAGTACTGACTGAGCCGGGCAAGGCTTAGCAAACCTGTCAGGAAGGATTCATCTCACTTGGGTTTTTAAATGAAGGAACAGTTTTGGTGGGATAGTTTAAAAGAAAAAACTTAATTTTAAGTCTTTTATTTTTGCATCAAGTCTCTTGTGACACACGTTCTCTAATCAGTTATWTGGGAGTTGTGTGTATGTGTTTATTCATCCTAAACCTCATTTTGTGTTTCAGGTATACTAAACCGCTAACCTTTGCAGACTGCATTAGTGATGAATTGCCATTAGGATGGGAAGAAGCTTATGACCCTCAGGTTGGAGTGTATTACATAGACCACAACACAAGTAAGTGACCTGTTACTGTAATTTAAAGTGATTATTTTGTGCTTGCGTTGATCTGAATGCAAAATCACCAAATGGCAAAGAAATGTGCTTTAGAATGGCTGATGTAGCTTGCAGTTTGTGGAACAGATCCTGCTCCAGCACAGGAGTTTGTTCCCTCTGTAAAGCAAGAACTGAAACCCTTTTGTTTGCTCCTTCACCTGGCCAGTTGGGTTGAAGCTGATGTTGAGGACACCCCTCGCAAGGCTTTGGCTCTGCTGAAGAGCTTGACTAGGTAGTGATGCCTTGGAGTTTGTTCTCAACCTGGAATTTGTCCTTGTGGCAAGATCATGGGGAGCAGTGCAAAGGTTTTGTGTTGATCTCCTGGCAGGGACAAGCTCAGTGATGGCACGTGCTTAGCGGAGTGCCCTGACTTCACTCTGCTTTTTGCTACAGAGGTAATTTTAAGGCAGGCTTGGTATATTGCAAATAGTGTCTGAGGAGCAGAAGCTTTAAGTTTGGGCTTGTGGCGTTTTCATTCTCTGTCCCCAAACTGAGCTACTGTTTATCACCTCTGTTCTATTGATAGCACAGAGGCGCTGTTTGTTACAAGCCCTTTGGTGTTCCCTATGAGAATTCAAGCTCCGTATATTATTACSAAAATTGTTAGGAAATTTGTATAGCATTGTGCTGGAACAGATCCCCTGAAAGAAAAGCCATAAAGGAAAGCAATAGACTGTTTCCTGTAGATAACTTTTTGCTGTTCAAGGTCTTGTGCCAGTGTTAAACTGTTTTGCAGAGGCAGATGTGCTTGAGCTTAGCAACTACTGTTAGGCGATTTAACAACACTGGAGATAGACTATACTTGGTAGGTTACTTCCTTGCTGGGATAAAAGATGTTTTAGTGTAGTGAAAAGATGAATATTTGTAGGACGATAGCCTCTGAAGTTATGTGTTTAGAATGCAATTCAAATACATCTGCTCTCATGTCCGTGTGTGTGTCTCTTAAGATGGACTTCTTTCATGCTTAGGTGACTTGAAGGATCYCTTATGCCTGAGTATAGGACTGATTGAAAATATGGAACCAAATGGCAGATCTAAAGCATTGTTAATGTATACTGTACTTGAACGAAGACTTCAATTAGAAAAGCAAAATCATGGTCCTGTTTCCCAAGCCATCTCAAGTCCAAATCATGATAGCGCAAACCATCTCCATCTACCTTAGCTAATCAAGAGCTTCAGCTGTGGGTGCCTTGTGGGAAAGGTCTTCTGGAGAGCCCCTGGAATACTTGCCCTCCTGGGTCTGCACCAGATCTGTTATACAGGGAAGAGCCATCGTCAGAGGCTATGAAGGGGATGGAGGCAGGTTGGTTCTTGTTGCTGACTTGAGGTATTGGAGCATAATTATCAGAAATGAGCCCAAGGACAGACCTAAATTAAATCTAAAGCCAGGAGCCATTAAAAAAACTGAGATGTAAAACACTTCAAGCCTTCTCTCCAAGGAAAAATAAATAGAATTAAATTGAATTGAGTATGCAGAAAATTCCTAATACAATATTAATGCTTAGCCCTGAGTRTGTCTCAGACTCTGGCAGAAGTTGCTTGGAACTAGATTATTACAGAGAAGTGATAATTAGCCTGTCAGGTGCTGAGGCAAGCAGAGGGAGACTGCTTTCTCCAAACTTTAAACAAGTTCAGCCCTATTATGACAAGCTCAACATCAGATTAATAACTCACAACACAATAAATGATACAATAACCTATATTTCTGTAGTCTTTTCATCTGGTTTTGGAATGTGTTTTGCACTTGTACTTGGGGCAAACTAAGAGCCCTTGATAGCTGAAATGCATGTTTGAAAATCTAAGCTCAGCCCTGCCATTAGGGGGATAAGGTTAGTGCTGTGAGTACTAAAAAGAGAAGAAAGAGAAATGGAAATAGTGCCATTTCAGTRGGCAGCTGTGTAGTCTGTCTTGCCYGYTGTCTTYGCTTCCAAGCATTTGCCTTGTTGGATGGTGTGTTGGGGATGCTCTTTTCTTTGGTCCTGGGTTTGCATGGAAGTTGYTCTACCTGAGCAGAGGAGTCTAAGATGAGATCAGTTTGTGTGAAGCGTAGGGGAACTTGACACAGGCCTGATTGAGGTATAGACCAGCTAGATAGCATTTCTTTCTGTTCCTTTGCCTGCCCTCCCCAGGGAGTTTTGTTCCTGTTTAGGACCTGCCTTGCCTYGGAGCGTGGGAAAGGGGAAGAAGAGGTAGCTGCAAGGCTCCACCTTGAACATGCCTATAGGGCTCCACCTGTGTAAGAGCTGGAACTGGGAAGTACATTTTTGCCCTTCATTCTTGTCGCTTTGTTCTTGGAGATCATGGAATTGTGAAATCATGTAATGTTTAAGGTTGGAAGGGACCTCTAAGGATCATCCAGTCAAACTTCCCTGCTCCAACAGGGACCCCTAGAGCGTGTGGCACAGAGTGACATCCAGGTGGGTTTGGAAGATCTCCAGAGAAGTAGACTCCACAATCTGTCTGGGCAACCTGCTCCTGGGCTCGGTTACCCTCACAGGAAAGAGGTTCTTCCTCACATGGATGTGGAACTTCCTGTGTTTCAACTGGTGAGGACTATGTGCGCCTCTCCATGCTGCTACTGTGTGGTCAGAGCTATAGAAGTCTTGCTTAGGTCCTCAGGTGTCCATCTGGATTAAAGAATGGTGTATTTTTGGAGGGCTGAAGATCTTTGTGTTCCTGTTAGTTCTTTGCATAACTATCAGCATAACTGAGATATCAACAACAATTGTGGAGAGTATGCGTCATATTAGATAAGCAACAAGCAACACAGTAAGCTGAAAATCGATGCCTTTAAATGGCAAGATGCCAGCAAGATGAAGCCTCAAATGATGGGAGAGGGGAGATAAAATGGCTGCAATTCAATGTGCCCACGGCTAACATCTCATGGGATTCCTTCCGTGACTACATGCATCAGAGAGTCTTTAGTCTCTTCACTAATGGATTTGAGTTTAAAAAATACGGCAGTGATTTGTTTTTAATGGCTCCCTGCTTGTTTTAACCTTACAAATTTTGGAAACCTTCTTTTTCTTTGAAGGAGAAATAGGTATTTCACTTAGATTGTTTTGATATTACCTGAGTGTTATCTTACTCCACTAGTCGCAGTGTTCAGGATGATCAACTGAGACTCTTGGAGCCTTCCACCTGGCAGCCTTTAATTTTTTTGGAAGGGTTTCTTGGTGGTGCAGAGGGCTCTGGGTGGCTTGCGACAGGTTTTACTCTTCTTGTTCTGCTGTGAACTGAAGGTTTGTGTCCCATTCAGGACAACTAGATGAAGGTTGTCTCTAGTGAATGGAATTTAGGGGGCAAGATTAGACAGGAATCTGATAAAAAGGGATTGCCAGGCTCATTCAGGTGAGATGGTTGACGTGTTCTTTCCTTTTGACTTATTGTCTTCTCTGAAGTGAGACCAAGTATTTGAGTTTTTATCCACTGATTTCTTTAAAGGCTTTTTTTTCAGGCCCAGATTTAGTTGTAGCATCCATAGCAACCGAACTGTTCCTTCTGCTCACAGGATGTATATTTATTTCAAGCCCGTAATTTTACAGCCCCTTGTTGTTCAGGCTTTGATATGTAATTTGAAATGCTGTTTGTTCTTKTATGTCTTATCCTGCTGTTAAATCCCTGTTTTCGCAGTCTTCTGTTAATTTTCTTGTCGATGTGATCATGGGCCAAGTTGTGAAAATGTATGTATGTCTGTTGGATCACGTAGTTTCCTGACCTCTGTTCCTAGGATTGTCTAAACTTGACTGAATCCATTGCATCTACTAAATCCAGTGTTCATCTGGTGCCTGGCTTGCTTGAGACCTGACTGTGCCTTTCAACGTGACAGTTTTTACTGAATATTTCAAGAGACTCCTTAAAATATGCAGCTTAGATAGCTACTGATAAGTTGGAAGCTTTTCCTTGCAATTAATTATTCATTTTGTGGTAACTTGGCATCTGTATTTTAGCATGTTAGTTGAGACAGCTTTAGAGCTGTGAGTCAACTGCGTATTGGAACCTGTTCCAAGCAAACATGTGCAGTAGCTTTCAAAGAGAATGGCAACGTATTTGAAAACTTGATCACAACTAAAAGTAGCGACATGTGGCTTGCGTGATTAGTGTTAGAATTACCTGTGTGACTGTGCCTGGCTTTGTGATTAGGAACCTTGAGTAGTCGCATGGGGGTAATGGAGAGAAGAGAAATAAACTGTTTGTGCCCATGTTGCCTATGGTACCTCCCTGTTTTTTTCCTTGAAGTCTTCCTGAGTATTTGACAATAGTTTAATACCCCCTCTCCTCTCAGAGAGGAAATGTTTGCTCCCCTTGGATGAGGTGCTGGTTATGCCATGCAGTTTGAGGTGCTTTCATCAGTGTCCTGTGTGATTTAATAACCTTGCTTTATTTGTACTTTGCTTGGTAAGAATCTGGATAAGAAGGATTCTTTGTTTCCCCCCTCTTGCAAATAAAAGCCTCTTGGCAGCAGGGAGAACAAGGCAKCCAGCGGACAGGCCCAGGTGGTAACGGCTTGCACAATGCCACACAGTGTAGTGGAAGGCAGTCATGTGGCAAGGGGGTTTCTGCACCATTTTTATCAGTGTAGTAGTGGAAGTTCTTTGTTATGTGATCAAGCGGTTTACGATGAAGGTAAGTCCCACACTTGGTGTCAGTCTTAGAGCTTATGTGGGTGTTAGAAGAGGCAGAGTCAGGGTGGCTTCAGCAGCAGGACAGTTGGAGAGTGCTGGGAGGTTTTGGTGCGTGTTTTTAAAGCAGTGACTCAATGTGGCAGCCAATGGGAACTYGTGGGAATTGGTGGTCCCTTATGAGGCAGAAAGCACACTTTTATTTTCTCCTTTCTGTCTCTGGGCTGTGTGTGTGGTGCTGGAAACAATTGCTATGGATGGCGCCGCTTTTCCAGGCAGCAGTACAAGCATGCTTGTGACTGATCCTATCTCCTTTGGTGTTTCCTCTTTAAGAAACTACCCAGATCGAGGATCCTCGTGTGCAGTGGCGGCGGGAGCAGGAGCACATGCTGAAAGACTATCTAGTCCTGGCTCAAGAGGCAATTGCTGCACAGAAGGAGATCTATCAAGTGAAACAGCAGAGGCTTGAATTGGCCCAGCAAGAATACCGGCAGCTGCATGATGTCTGGGAGCACAAACTGGGCTCTCAGACTAGTTGTGAGTATTTAATGAACTCTTATYGAGTAACTTTCTCGCTCATGATACAGCTGAGACAGTAAATGGCTTGAAAGTGGCCTCTGATGGGACACTTGAATATGTCATGCCATGTCAAATAGTGTTTGCTCAGTTTGTCTCAAAAGCAGGTGCTTAGTACACCTTTGGTAAAGGGTAGCTAGTATGAAAAATTCATGTGGTTGGCTCAGATGCTGGACATGCTGTTCAGTTTTTTGGTATGGACACTCACAAGTTAGAAAAACATAACTTTGGGCTATTTTCCTTCATGCCTCTGCTGAAAGTACAGAAATGGAGTAAGAATGCAATCTAAAAACTGTTGTCTGGCAAAGACTGTCCTGAAACCCGTGGTTCCCAGTGTGATTTGGTGCTTGCTGTTCATAGCAGTGGTGACTGCTGGTGTTCRTGCTGCTGTCTTGGACTGCTGAGCAGGCTACCTCCCCTTAGCATCTCCAGTCTTTCGAGGGGATGGGACGGGGCCTTGGACCATTTTTTTTTTTTCTTAAGAATTTGCCTCGTGGCTAACAACTGTCTTGTTGCTGAGCACTCAGCTTGGATTCTTGATGGTCAGTCCTTCAGTAAAGCTCACCTTCTGGTCTCTCCAAATACCCTTTAAATGGTATTTGCTTTTCTTGCTTTTACTGCTTCCTTTTTCCCTGAAGTTTTCAGGCTCTTGTGTTCAGCTTGTGCTCATTTGACATGCTGCTCTGCTTCAGCCTAGTTATCCTGTTTGTGTTCAGCTGGTGCCAGCCCGGAGGCTGCAGTTAAGTAATTTCTGGTTGTTTCCAGAAAACTGTTCTTGCCAGCCAAAGGATGCCAGCCTCATAACTTGAATTTCTTGGGGTCTGTTAAGGAAACCAATGTTGATCTTTGAGTGCTTTTGGGACCCTTTGGAGTTCAGATCCCAATTAGTTGAGTGACTCCTTGGGGAAGCTAACAGTTGGTATTTTATACCATGTAAAAGCCAAAATTGCTGGGTTTTTGCCATGTACTAAGAAAACTGTTTTCAGTTCTGTTTTGACTGTCGTGGCAAGAAGCCCCAGAACCTTTTTGTTCCAAAACTGTTGCAGAGAGATTTACAGAAGGATGAGTTTCCTCTTCATTATTACTAGGTAGCATCAAGGCAAATGTCCAGAAATTGTGCTGGACAGTTGACCTGAGGAAGACTTTTCCCAGCCCTCACGTGAGCTGCTTGTGGTCACTACCCTCATCAGTGGGCCAATTCCTCTCTCACTTGTACTGAACTATATTTTSTATGGGTAAATTCCACAGGGCAATCAAGTGCCTTATGTGTGTGTTTTTTCTTTAAGGGGTGTGCGTGTGTTCTTGGTATGTAAGTAGTGTTCTGTTGTTGAATTGATTTACTTGATCGCTGTCCAGCYTCTCATCCCTCAAACTTTTTGGTGCCTCCTCAAGAAGTACTCTCTCTTTAATATATTAAAACAGTACATGAAACCTCCACATGAAAACATGGTGGAGGTAAAATAGTGTAATGTTGCTGTCCCTCTTAAAAATACAACTGGAGAGAAGCAGAAAAGCTTTTTGATGTTTTATAGGACATAAACTGATGGCTGCAAGGATCAAAGTAACTCCCTAGCCTACAGCTACCTCCTACAACCTTGCACATGGGGGACCTTCTTTGCTTTATGAAGCATAAGGGTTTTAGCCACTGCTGAGTGAGGAATGTTYTTCCTAATGGGACACCGATCTAATCCTATGTGACGTACCGTGTGGCTGGTTACGTCCTCAAGGCCATGATAATGCTTGCGTTGCTTTTTCAATTTCTTGGTCCTTGCTCATCTTGGTTTCTGAAAATGTACTGGGTTGTTTACTCGAGGGCCAAGTCTTAAATATAGTAGACCTTCATGTGGAATCAGCTCCTTGAGTTCTATAAAAGCCTGGGGATTGTGGGAGGCTACACAAACCTGAACAGGTTGAATGTATTTGGTCTGCAGAGTCAAGTGTTTTAACCTTGGATGAATAAAGAGGTTTTTTTCTTAGTCTGTCCTTTTTGCAGAGTACTTGTCTGTACTCTTGCCTTTCCTTGCCTTTAGAGAGGAATGAGGAGATTGTGGAAAGTGGGAAAAAGGCCTCAGCATTGTGGGGAAGGGTGTGTGCAGGAGTGATGGGAGGCCTTGTTTCATGGTGGGACACAATGAAGAGTAGATGGAGGAAGGTAAGACTGCTAAACTTTGTGKTTTTTTTCTGTTCCAGTGCTCTCCAGCTCGTCATCCAGTTCTAAATATGACCCGGAGATTCTCAAAGCGGAGATTGCCACTACAAAATCCAGGGTAAGAAGCATAAGACGGATCTCTGCTTACCACAAGTCATCTTCAGATACTTCCAAACCTCATGACAGATATTAAATGGAGATAGCAAAGCAGTTTAAAGACCTGAAGTTGCCATCCTTAATCTAGGAGATGAATTGTCAGAATTTCCCAAAGTTGCTCCCAGAGACAGTGTGGATTTTTTTCCACACAGATTCTGGGCTTGTTTGGAAGCTGATAGTACCACTTAGCCTGCAGAGCTGCGGAGTGAGGAAACACGTGCTGGCTCCTTGTGCTGGCTCCTGGTGCTCAGCAGCAGTGGGAGCTCTGTGCAGGCCCCGGGCCATGCCAGCTGTTTTATCCTGGCCCCCGTGTAGGCTCTTAGCAGCAGCAGCGTGCGCTCATGCGGAGCTTGGATTGGGAAGAAAGGTCTTGAGTAAACTAGATCAGTCTGACCACTGCAGAGGAATATAAACCAGCAAGCTGTAGGGTCACTGGATTTACAGTATGTGTCTGATCATCCTGCTCTGTTACTCAGGCAGTGGGGCCTCTTAATTCTGTATCTTGGAGGGCAGCCTCTACCTTGGCTCTGTAACTCCAGTTCTGCTGCTTAATGTTTTAGTTCTGCCTGGGAAATTTTTAAACATATCTGAGTCAATTCATCACAGTCRGTTGGTGCCTGTCCCTGATTTTTTCCTCAACTCTACTATTTGTGAGGTGGGGACTTTCCTTGATTATCTCATTAGATGTTGTGCGCTCTGGCTACTGGGTAAACCCTTAAGCAGTGATCATGTCCCAAACTGATGTGCGTGCAGTCAGGGCTGTTGCTGGGATGAACTGGTTTCTTAGGCAGCTTGAGGGTACTGTTCCTAGGTACATCTTGAAATGGATGGGTAGTGCTGTACCGAAGTATTTATTTCAAGTGTCATTCTAAAAATGTAAAACCTTGTTACAGGTTAATAAACTCAAGAGAGAAGTAGCTCACATGAAACAGGAACTCCAATACAAAGAGCATGGGTTTCAAACACTCAAAAAGTAAGTTTGATCTGAAGAACTTTGTGTAATATCTCTCTGGTTTATCTTGTAYACATATTGATATATAACTACCTAAATCAGGTAAGTTGAAATATGCTGCTGCTGATAGTCTTAAGCACATGCTACTTGCAAAGCAGAATGCAGGCGGAGAGTTAATTTTGATCAGTTTTAGTCTGAATATGATTGGCCACGTTGGAACCGACTTGATAGCAAATAGGCTTTAGGCTGAGATGGTGTCAGTTAAATGGCCTTCTCTATTACTTGCGGTTGTTGAATGCCYGATGGCACGATGCATTCTCTTGCCTTGATTCTGAGTCACTGTTTCAGGGTAAAGAGGAGAAGTCGGGGGGAGAAGCGGGGAGAAGAGTTTCAGGTCCTTACCTGTGTATGAATAAGCAGCTGCATGTTTTCAGTAATGTCACCAGTTAATCTCTAAGACTTTGTATAAGCATCAACTTCAGTGGAATTCCTCTGGGAAGGGGCAAGCATGATGTCATGAGTAAATGGATTATGCAAGAAATGTAGCTCTGTATGTGAAACCTGTGTCTGCTTTCAAAGACATGACTTAAGCCAGTTTGCAGAGATGGCCAGCTTGATCTTCTGAGAGTTAGGAACAAGGTAACCGTCAGTGATCTGTCCCAATGCCCTTTGGGGATTGCACAGCCTCATTTTCCTTGCCTCYGAGAAGGAGCAAGTAGTCAGAGATGGCATGACCAGCTGGGGAGTTAGGAAACTGCCTGTGCTTCCGAGGGGAGTGACCTAGCAAGGAGCAGAGCACCCTGCACAGCCTGTCTTGTTATTCCTCATAAATGTTTTCTTGAGAAGTCAGTATTGAAAGATGTGTGCATTTAGGATGTTTAAATAGATGGGATTCTATCAAATTTTAACTTAATATTTTTTTAAAAACTTCTGTATAGAATTGACATGAAAATGTCTGATACTCAAGGTGGCTACAAACTTGATGAGGCACAAGCCATCTTAAGTGAAATGAAAGCGATCAAGAAGGCCATCACTTCAGGGGAGAAGGAAAAACAAGACCTCATTCAGGTACTGAAACAACATAAATTGATAATGTTTTAAGGGCCTCAAGTATTGGCATAGTCCATTTGTGAAATGAAAACACTGGGGTAGCTTAGGCATTTTGTGTTTGAAAAGTGTAACCAAAATTTGTTAATGATGTATTAGTTGCATGTTGCATTGCTGTCTTTATGTTCCTCAAATAAGAAAAGTGTGAAATTATCATGAGATACAGGCCTTAACAGTAGGAATAAGTTACTGAAGGTGGAGGATCAACCAGTGTGTCTGTCTGCCACTGTCAAAGAGCAGATCTGAAGAAGCCATGAAAATGTTGTGGCCTCTGTGATCCTCCATTCCCTGGAGGCTATGGGCTGTCCATATCCTTTGGGGCAGGACAGGCAATGTGTTAGTGCTCCTGTGTCCTTGTGCTGTGGGAGGCATTAACCCGGTCACGGTCAACCTGATGCTTGTAGAATGCCTCTTAAACACGTGTGGTGAATGTAGCCTCATTTGAGTTAAGTGGTTTGAACTTGTGTGATGTGACACTGAAGCATTCTAAGCAAAATTTTCCTCAGCGGTTTGTTTTTATGATTTTAGAGCTTAGCCAGGTTGAAAGACAGTTTCGTGGATGACAAARGATCGCAATCGGACCTGTGGGCCAGCAGCGTGTCCTTGGAGAGCTCCAGCCCTTTGCTACCCAGGCAGTACCTGGATGTCAGCTCCCAGACAGACGTTTCAGGAAATGTGAGTCGTGTGTGAGAAAGGGACTGTGTATCGAAACATTCYTCTCGACAAGAAATGGCACTGTCTTAATACAAGTCCCGAAGCAGGGGTAAAAATCTATGAATTTTAGGTTCTGGTGTTTGAAACCTAGACATCATTTTCAGTTTTGTGTGTGCTGCTAATATATCTCTAAAGGCAACCAGCTMTATCCTCACACCATTTCCATCAGAAGAAACCAAGTGGAGAGAAAAAAAAAAGTAGTGTTGCCTCTAGGTGCCTTTTTGCAGGGGCTAAGATTCTCAACTCAGTGTTAYACTACTAGATAAGAAACACTACTAGATAAACACATATGGACTAAGCTCTTAGTAGGACTCTTTGCTTAAGAGAGTGCCTTTTATATTTAGTTTGAGTATTGTGAGAAAGTGGTGGCATGTGGGCTTATATTTTGATGCCATGGAGCGTATATGGTAGTATACCTGCTTATGGTAGTATACCTGCTTCAACCCTGCTTCTGTAATGAAAATTGGCAGGTTTGGGCAAGCCTGAGCGAGAATCTGACCTGCAGTGTAGGTGTCTGGGACATCACAGCCTCTCTTGGGAATATTTACTTAAAGGCTTGTACTTATTTCCAGTGCGAGCCACCTAGATGATAAAAGATCTGCATATCGGAGCTTGATGAAACTGCCTTTGTCTTTAAGATTCACAACCAAAAAGAATGTGGTGTTCAAAGCAGAATGTGTAACAGCACTTAGAGATTGCAATGCTCCTGTGTGCCTGAAAGCAAAAGACTGAAATGTGGGTGACAGATGTTTTTTTTATGGTAAATGAGGCCAAAAAGCTCCTGAACTTTGTGTTCTAATCCAAGCGTTCAAACAATAACTAAGAATTGAATCCAGGGAAATATTTGTGTGTTCTGTATTTGATTGAGCTCACCTGCAAGGTCAAGTGTAACTTGTAATATGACCAATTTGCATAAAGAGTATCTAACSATGAGTAGTTGTTATTTTGCTGATTTTCTGTTTTCTCTCAGTTTATTTCAAGCAGCAATAACCAACTGGCTGAGAAAGTGAGATTACGCCTCCGATATGAAGAAGCAAAGAGAAGGTAATTATTGTGTTTTTACCTTTTGGCTGTCATACAGCTTGTGCTGTGAACAAATTCTCTGGAAGTAGTGCTGCTCAGCTTGGTATTGAAACCTAGTGTTACTGCTGAATAACACACAAAGCATAGAATCATAGAATATTCGAGGTTGGAAGGGACCTCCAGAGGTCATCCAGTCCATCCATCGAGCCAGTGAAGCAGCAGGCTTTCTGGGCTAAGGTTATCTTTTAAGAAATAAATAACCATTCTAGATTTTACTAGTGAGTAATACATCAAGAATTCAGTTTGACCACACCTGTGGGGATGTAAGTGGTTTTGCTGCCTGTTGCCAGTGTTTCCCTATTCCAAATAAGGGATTTCTATTGGAAGGCATCTCTCTACTTGATTCTAAGCATCCTGCATATCTGTGTGGCATTTAGTCAGATAACAAAACAAGTGTAGTGTGTTAATGCGTGATGTAGCTCAAGGGTTAAAGCTCCAGAGCTGGTTTCCTTTTTGCAAGAAGATGTAAGTTGTCACCGTGTTGTTTTTCCTTGCTGCAACAGGAAAAAACCCTAGAGCAGTTGGTGTTAAACCATCATAAAAAGGGCAAAGAAGCACTACGATGAGCCGTTAGCTCATGGATTAGATGCAGAGAATAGGTATCGTGTCCAAAGAGATGCCGGTGCTAAGTCTCAACTAGGATATGGTAGTGGTCCCTGAGGCGCTAACATGATGGGAAGATGTTACAGAATTGTTTGTTGTGCAGCTTGAGATGGGCAGTAGGAATTCTGTAGCATTGCACTTGGAGTACTTTGTGCTAGTTCCTTTAATGGTATCTCTCAATGAGCAGATCTGCAGCAATGGTAAAGATTGGACAAGTCAGTTTGTAGAGGGCACCTTTCCTTTGATTTTTGGAAAAGCAGAGGGATGTGATGGGATCTCTACGTACTGATTGTGGCTTCATGTCTTAATGCGCAAGTCTGGAGAGGCGTGTGCCTGGAACTTTCTGCAATGAGACTAAGAGTTTTCCCTGTTTCAGCTGTATTGCATGTAAAGAGCAGTGTAAAAAAAGTGATGATATCAGTGGTAACATCAAAAGTTTCCTAGATAAGTAGCAGTTAAAAAAAAAAGTGAGCTTCCTATACTGTGTGTTCAGCTTGGCAAACAGGCARTCGTTTGCAAACATTTGGAAAGACTCTGCTTAAGTTGAGTCTACTTTCACTGATGCAAACTCGGTGTGGCCCGTGCAAGACATAGTTGCAATTTGCAGTTAGGGAATGCTGATGGACTGGAATTGTCACCTAAATGTCAGACTATCTGCAAAGCGTTTCCTTGACCGTGATATCATTTTATCGGACTAGGAAAAATGGAATGTGCCAACTTGCTTTTTAATTGAAAAGAGGAGAAGAATGATCATTTTTAAGGCAGAGCAAAACGCTGAGTTCATTCAACAAAGCACTAAGATGTCAAAGTGCATAGAGGACAAATTCCACTGGAAAAGCCATATCGGTACAAATGTGTGCCAAAAGTGATCAGATTAATGCCAACCAATCCGCTTAAGTTCATAGCCCTTCAAAATGCACAGAGGAATTCCTGAATTATTAATTAATGCCACAACGSCACTGTTAATTCTTCATTGGAGTGCAGTGTTGCACTTATAGCAACYGGGAAGACCTAAAAATAGTGGGATCTCTAATTATGGAATCTCAATTATAGTAARCAACGTGCTGTGGGACATGGCTTTACAAGAAGAGGTGAGCCTTCCCTTCAGAAAGGTGCTCTTTGTCCTATCTTCAGCAAGGAAAGAGACAAGTCTGTCTGTGAGTCCTCATTTTAGACTTCCATTTCAGGTGCTTTCAGGGTTTTCCAAGCTCCTCTTGGCCTCTGGAGCTCCAACAACAAAGATTTACTCTTGGAGGTTGTTTGGCAATCTCATAGCTGCGGTTACCCAGACCCACATCTTGTAGTTCCATTCGCTTGGGTTTTGCTGGTTATAGGTGGAAGAGAATTCGCAGTGTACTTGGATATATGTGAATTTATACCAAAAAGCACAAAAAAGTTTCAGAAGCTATATAAATCAGTTTGAATAGTAGCACGTTACTGAAGTTCAACAATTCCATCATTGAATCTCAAAGCCCTTTTCCAAGGGAGATGAACATTGGACTTGTTTTACGTGTGCCAAATTCCGCTTTAATTGATTAGGTGTTCTGAAGCCTAAATAAAAACAATAGGTGATCATTAGAAACAAGAGCCATGTCTATGGATGACTTGGTTTTAGTCAGGTGGATTATTTGAGTGTGTTGTCTCACGTGGCAGTGGATGTTCGGCTTCTCAGCTTTTGCAGTCTCTACATCTCCAAATTGGTCTGCGTTTTCTATTACTTGCACACTCAATCACTTGTAAATGTGCAGATTTCAGGAATGCAATCCCACCAAATGGTAAGTCTTATTCAACGTCATGATTCTTTTCCATAAAATGAGAATAATGACCCTTTTAGGTCCTGAGGAGCTCTAGGTTCATGAGGAACAAGGAGATAGAGCCAATGGCAGTGCTGCCTTTGATGGCATACCCTAACCTGTTTTCATTTCTTTGGCTTGCCCTGCAAAACTGCTATCCTGCTCTGTATCTCCAAACCCTTGTTTAGTTTGAGATCTGAACTGCTCTTGATTTCTTAGCAAGCACCTTTCTTCCTGAGATGGTGTGGAGTTGCTGCTGACGGTTTAGTGATTCCAGGCTTCGACGGATGTCTGGAATGGTATATATAATGAAACTACACTTGAAGTGTCATGCAGATAAGTGACTCTGTGTTTAAAGRATTGCTGCTTCAATGGTTGTTCTCGGGTACCTGTTGTGCCAGAGGCAGCCTAGCGCCTTAATATTTCTGTAACACTGCTTAGTATTGACAGAATACTTAGATTMCTCAAATAGTAGCATGCATTTGGTTATTTACCTCCTTATGAAGACATGCTTTCTTTCTAGAGTTTTGAAGACCTAGTCATCTCTATCAAGATATTTGAGTTAGATGCAGATTAGTGTATCCTCTTTCACAACTAAGTTGATTAAAGATCGTATGTTCAATAGGTGATATTCTCTGCACCACCGTGAGGTGCATAGCTCCTAGTYATATGGAACACCTCTGCTGGAGCTCTCAGCTTTTTTGATGGCCCAGAATTTGTTATATGGTGCCCTGACTGATGAAAACTGTAGGCCAGCGTAGGGTCTTGGTGAGAAGAGTTCTCCCTGACCTGAGGGTCTTCCTTAGCGCTGCAGAGAAGGTGGTTAATTATGGTGCACTTCTGTGCTTGTGAGGCAGGGAACAGCTGAGTGCAGAGGCTTCATGCTTAATGATTGCCTTTATCCTTTTGCTGCAGGATAGCAAACCTGAAAATACAACTGGCCAAGCTGGACAGTGAGGCCTGGCCCGGCGTGCTGGATTCCGAGCGGGACCGTCTGATCCTAATTAATGAGAAGGAGGAACTGTTGAAAGAAATGCGGTTTATTAGCCCCAGAAAGTGGACTCGAGGTGAAGTTGAGAGACTGGAGACGGAGAGAAAACGCTTGGAGGAAGATCTTCAGACAGCGAGGGACACTCAAAGCAAAGCTCTAACCGAGAGGTAGGTTATTGAGTACAGGGCAGAAGCTATGTTGTTGGACCGGAGGCAATCAAGAGGGAGTGTGAAGTTCTCCTGGCTGAATGCTGCCGGGTATCTTCAGATTTCCTAGGGACCATTCCTAATTAAAAGGTTTCTGAAATCAACTCCCAAAAGGGGCTGCCTTAGGAAGGATTCTACAAAGGAAGGATTATTGCAGTGCTTTTCCTACCTAGGGGTTCTAAGGGCGAGTGTAGGAGATGTTAATGCTTAGGCATAGCTGTTTCAAGGGTAATACTTGAAATAGTACTGTAAATGTTACTGTACTACTCTGTTGCTGTAYGCAACCAGCCCCTTGCAGCAACTTCTGTGGTTGCTGTGCCATGTGGACCTTGGTAAATGCCAACAGATGGACTTGTAAAGTTTCCTGTTCCCTCTTCTATTTGCGGCATCTTTGTTTGCGGTGCTTGTACGAGTTGGCATTTGACAGGGCTGTGGGAGGGAGGTGGAATATCCTCTGATTCTGTTTTAGCTGAAAGCAACGTTGTCATCAATCCTCCTCAATTGTAGTTGTATGGCAGTAGATCTCATGGACCCGCATATGTGGTGAGAATGAAGAGTGCATAAGGCATTGCCTACAAACACTTTACAGTTTAGATATGTTAATGTGGGTGGCTGTGCCAATGTTGCTTGTAGCTACAGTCTCTTGAATATGTGGAAGGAGTATGTTGTATTCATTTTCTTTGCTTTCCTATTTCCAAATGAAGTGCGTATTTGGTGTTCAGAGTCTGCATGCTTTAAAGGTTTTTTCCTTGAGTTTTATGGTACTACCAAATTTTTAGGCATCTAAGAAGTCTCAGATTTCAGCATTTTTTATTAGCCTGAAATCTGTGGTTCAAGAAATACCTCTGGTTTTCAGTGGAAGATGAACACKTGGGTTTGACACGAGAGTTGGCCAAAGAAATAGCAGTTTTGTGGGGAATGGTTTCTTTCTGGAGGCCTGTCAAGTTAGAGCTTGCGTACCCAAGGTCACATTGTGTTATGGTGTCTTAAACCAGGCCGTWTGTGAGATCAAGTTGAGATGTTGCTAAAGTACTTGAATGTGTATAAAATCCTGATGAGATGGTTAATAACTAAATTGTGTAAATATCTGTGGGCTGAACTGAAAACACATGAAAGCGTTTATGCGGGTACCACTCTAAGGATGTTGCCCTGTATGACCTGCAAAATCTGCTCAACTGTTTACGAGGCCTGACTCGAAGACTAACTTGTAGTTTCTGCTTGCTTCTTAAGTATTAATTTTAACTTTTTTCCCARTTGCCACTGCTTTCAGAATCAAGTTGCACATGTTCAGAGTATTGGAATATGATTAAATATCTCGAAGTCCTGTCCTAGTTGTGTCCTACTTAACGAAAATGCACACAGTATTAAGCAGAGGTTTTCGTAGAAGGGATTGTATTTTCTTTAGTCTTCCTTTTCAGTTAAGTATTGGTTGAACACCTTCTGTCTTCTCTTAGGTTGAAGYTGAGCAGCAAAAGAAATCAACTAATACGAGAACTGGAAGAAACAACCCGATTAGTTGCCATGTTACACAGCCAGCTGAAAAGGTGAGTTGGTAAACTTTAGTAGAAAYTCCGTGTTGCTTAACTGCACATCGTGTCACCGTCCTTTCCCTACCAAATTTCRCGTCCCTGTTGAGTTACTGAAAGGCCTCTCTGTTGTTGTAGTCATCTAAGCCCCCTCTGTAGCTCTCGATGGAGAGAGGTACTTCAAGAGGATCAATCCTGCAGATGTTGAATAGCTGCTTTAGAACAGGGCAAATGACCTCTGAAGGCAGCAAGTCCCTTTAGATATGTAACACTGAGATGAGTGAGAGTAGGTGAGATACTCCCACAGAGTGTTTGCACTACTGAAGTAGCTTTTTAAAGCTATAGTGACTAGATGGCTTGCCTSTCACAGCAAACCAAGTGGCTCTCACTAATGCAAATAKGTTTTATGGTATTTGTTGCRAGTGTTGTGATGTTTYTCTAAGGATGCTGCTGCATGCCTTATAGACAATGTGTTGTGGCAGTTGGGTGTGCTCCACAGGSGATGCAGGACGTTTCTGATGTCACRGTGATTTCTGCTGATTTGGCTGTGGCTTGTAAGGAAGGGCCTAGCATCTCCACGCGTGGAGGGACGAATGTGTGTCTGTAGGCGGGGTGGGCAAATCTTCTAGGTACAGGTGTGTTAGCCTTTGGCTAGGAAGAGTCTAGCATTTGTGTTTGGGCAGAGGTGTTTTCCTATCTTGTATGTACTGAATTTGGTTTGTTCTTAGCTTCTGCCCCACTTGGGTTCTGTTTCATTTAATGAAGACGATACTGAAAAGACSGGAAAGAAATCAGAGTGGGAGATTGACATGAGATGAAATAAACCACCATGGAGAATAGYTATCTGTGAGGCTCTGACACAGTGGAGCTGCATCATATTTCCATTTCATCCAACTGCTTAGGGATCTTTCGAGGTGACAGAGAAGCATGTGTAACTAATTCTATTCCTAACTATGTGCTGTGTTCTTGACGTGCTCTTGATGAGCATTTGTTATTAACACCATAATGCCAAGTGCCTTGCATGCAAAGGCAGGCTCCAAAATGAACCGAGCTTGTTTGTAGGGAAGAGTTTTTTAAAAATTCCCTTTTTATTGTGAAATAAACGAAAGAGCTGCCAACTTAGGAGCCCTGCCTAGGTTTATRCATACTGTCAAGATGTAGAACATGTTACTCTGTTTATGTTATATTTTATCCCAAAGCTTTTTTGGACAAGTGTCATATCACACCTCCATTGTAAAAATACGGAAGATAGTGACAAAATAGGACTGAATTCTGCATAATTGTAATAAGTCTTGTTCTTATAAGCCTCTGAAGATCATTTTATAGACTGGGCTTCTGGCTTTTGTTCCCTAAATAATAAATKAGGGATATTAGTCCTATTAAGCAGCAGCCTCTTTGCTTTTCAATATGAAAAGGTTTTAAGCCACTTAGACATATGTGGACTTTTTTTAGTGGCTAATGCTTGTCAAAAGTGAGGATTTKGACTTTAGTAAAGAGATGCTTAATATCTGGAGCGATAATATTTGTTTAAATAGAATTTCGTAGCGTGCTATCTATTGGGGTAGCTGAGTATTTATTGRATCTAATGGTAAGAAGTTCTTCCACCATGAGTTACTATTACCCTAAATGGATTATGCAAGAGAAAGATATTTCWTCTTAAGCTTGGTCTCTTAGTCTGGGCAACTGCAATGAACAGAAGTGYATAACTTGAGTGAAGAAACAAGCCAAACCAGGAATTCTAAATCACACACATGCACTTCTGTTTTTTCTAACTAAAAAGTCAGTGCGGAGCTTTTGTTAAGGAACAAACAACCTAAGGCTGCTTTAAAACCAAGCATAATGCACTGCTTATGCATGCTCTTGCCGATATGTCCAATTTGTACCATGCTCAACCATGTAGGTTGATGGTTTTCTGCTCAGATTTTGTGCCTAAGTGCCTGAGTTGTCTCATCTTAAACTTGTATTCAGCACCTGCTTAAAATTGAATTCATTCTGTTATATTCTGCAACTAGAGGTAAATGGCTTGGGTGAATTGGTTTCACACCCYAGGCTGAAGTTGTTGTTTGTGCTTGTGGCCTCTGAGTTTGTGTAGACGTATCTCTTGCACACGGATCAATCCTGCTGCTTTTGTGGTAACTGGTAGGTGCTGCGATGTCTAAGGGGGACAGTTGGAGTGAGCTGAGGTTGCCTTTTGGGGTTGGGTCGAAGATGAGACAAATGGATGTGATTTGTGTTGACAGACAGCTGGTTATGAGGACTTGCAGTTCATCCTGTCYATGGAATTTCCTGGCTTTGATGATCTGCTCGGGAGGCTCACCAGAACCACAGTTTCTCCAGAATGATGGGGAGAGACTATTGCTACTAGCTGGACTGGTTGGAAACTGTTTACTGAAGCTAGTTTGGGTAACTTGTTTTGGCTCTACTGAGATGGATGTGATTAGCTGAAAAAGGTGAATAATTTTTATTGAAATGCATCCTGACTCTCTGGATAGACTGTGGTTCTGAGTTGTCATGAGGACTAATGCACGTGGGCAAGGTAAAAAGTCTAGTATGGTTTTASAGTATTGCAGTGTTTTTCCTCAAGAGAGAGGATGTACAGCTTAAYGTTTTCTGGTTTGTGTTTCCTTCAGTCTCTCTACCAGCATGCTTTCCCTCTCTTCGAGTAGCAGCCCTGGTTCCCTTGCATCTAGCAGAGGATCTCTTGCCACCTCCAGCCGGGATTCTTCTGCCTCAGCCAGTTTCACGGATCTCTACTATGAGCAACTGGAACAGWTGGAGCAGTTGGACTCAGACTATCAAAGCAAAATTGACTTTTTCTTAGAAGGAGCCACCGGATTTAGACCAGCAGGCTATATCACTACTATTCATGAAAAYGAGGTGGCCAAAACTCACAAAGCAGATGCCGCCAGCCGCGTGCAAGCTTTGCGATCCTTGTCCGGTACCCCCAAATCCATGACGTCACTGTCTCCGAGGTCATCTCTGTCTTCTCCGTCTCCGCCTTGTTCTCCACTGGTGATAGACCCACTTCTAACCGGCGATGCCTTTTCAAGCCATATGGATTTCGATGATGCAGAGATAAGTACAAATCTCTCAGAACTCGCCCTAAACATTGGGAGCGGCAACTATCGACTGGAAGAGCCAAGAGCAGGAGAGAAACATCTTGGTCAAGGTATGATAACAAAGTATTTGCATGTGTCTGTGTTTGATGTGAAGTATAAAACATTACAACTTAAGTACTTCAAAAGTCATCTGTCATTGCGCTACCCTYAATGTGCTGAAAAGCAGTATGTTCTACCCTGTGTGGGAAAGGAAATTGGTGTTTTTGTTACTGCCTAAGACATACTGTCAATCTGAGTCTGGCTGAAGACTGTATCTAGGTGTGTTGGTGCATGTATGTGCATGTACATACAAATGACAAGTCATAAGAGTGGCTGTGATGGGTTGCTAGATTTAATCTGGCATTTGACTACTCYCGATGCGATTAGTGATTTAGTTGTGAATTGGGTGATGCATCATGTCATACTGAAAACTTTTTCGTTCACCCTCTGAGGAAGACTGAGGAAAGGTATTCAGCTTAGCAGTTGAAAATGAGAGTAAAAATTCTTCCCTGCTGCCTCAGCATACATGACACCTTGCTCAGGTTCCTGGTAAGTAGTAATGAATTCATTAACCTCAGCTGAGCAGCCATGTCAAGGCTGCACTTGGGTTTTCTGCTGTTTTGAGGGGAYGGTCTCTTAGCAACCATCCTGTCTGTAGGTTATAAGCAGGATGAGATAGGATATTCAGAGATAGCAGAGCTTCTGGTACGTACATGTAACTTAGTCATGGGTGAATAAGGTATATCTCCTTTAGAGGAGAAGCCCTACAGAGGTAGGTTAAAAGGAGTAGAACACAGTGCAGTCATTCCGGAGCCAGGRCCCTGATGATGACCTCAACTGCAGTAGGGTCATATCCAGTGGATATATGTGGATCCAGTTACTTTTGTGTGTAACTACAGTGAAGAGCGAGTCCTCAGCTGCAGAGGTTAAAGGAAAGCTTGCAATGAGGGGTGTWCAGTTGTCTTCAAACAGGTCAAAAAAGGGCCTGTATGGAACAAGGGACCTAGTGGGGGGAAGTTACTGCTTTTTTTTTTTTCTGCTGTAGTCCTCATGGGGAAGACTGATACCATTTAAAACTCCATAGAAGACATGATTGTAGACTTTTCCCTTGGAATTGCCCTTTTCTACCAGTAARAGGTACTTAAGGATTTGAGTAGGAAACAGTCATTGTTCTTATTAGAACTGTGTGCTGATTAGTTCTAACCTTTTTAGCTCTGGAAGATTTGTCAAGGCTGTTTAAGTGAAAGCTAAGGTGTTAAGCAGATTAAGTGATTATTACTGTTACTCAGTCAGCAGACAAAATAATCACCATAAGTAGTTTATTTCAGGGCAATAATGAGATGAGATTTTTAGTCTTTGGGCATTTTGTGCACAGCTCAGCGTAACACCCCAACTGAGGTGGCCAGTTCTTAGGGAGTTAGTGCTTGGCCTCACAGGAAAAACATGCTCACGTGCTCCTGTAAGTAGAGCTAAACAGTATATATCTAAGGGATTTGCTTTATCTTGCTGTTAGAAAATATTCTTGCTACTTTGCAAGTTGCTCCCAAGAGGTGGTGTGAATGTGYGCGTAGGCTGTATGTATGTGGTGATAAATGTATCCTGTAGCCCTTGAAATGCAYAGTGTTAGGAYGGTTGGGGATAGTGCTATATAAAYGGTTTCACGTTGCCAAAACCTTACYRGCATCTGTGGCTGAGTYGCAATAAAATCYKGTRGGAATCAGYTGAAATCTAGAATTGCCARCTSTRACTTYTGTGACACAAAATCAAGCTCTTGTTTGAACCCTTGKGGGCTAMATWACAAAACTATTTTGTGTACTGAASTRGTTATGCAAARAGGRTGCTAAACAGCTGCCATCCTGTGAGGAAGAGGTGTGGTGAGGACAGTGAACCACCAGGCATCTTCTGTGGGTCTTGTCCTGATGTGTCCATCAGCCTGTGTGGGGCAAATGGGCAGGACTTAGGAATGGCAGTCCTTGACAGGGGAGATGAACAAGGCTGGGGAGCATGAAGAGTGTGGCATATCTTGGAGTTCTGGGCTGCAGTTGAACAGCAGAGCAGTGAACTTGTCTGTTTCYGAGATGCCTAAAGCACATTGCACTGCGTCCCAGCTTCTTATGGGGTAATTGGAGCATCCTATACAACAGAGCTAAGCACTGGTGCTGCAACTCAGTGTCATCTTGTACATTGTCCTCTTGTCATCTGTGGTGCTACTTGGGGTGTCGCCTATATTGCCTAAAGGGAACTGTGGTCTTGCTTTTGATGCGATGGGGAGATGGTGCCTTTTGTTGTTCTGTGTTTTTTTTGGTTTTGTTTTTCCCCTACGCAGGGCAGCCCCCCTTCTCCCTTGAACGTTTGTCCCCTTTTTGATCTCCTGGAGCTCTGGCTGAGCCAGCCCCTTTTTGGAAGCACCAACCCAATGCTGTGTTTGTGTGGGGAGCTGGCCCAGGGCCYTCCTGCCATGACTGCTCCCGGCCTGCCTCGGCTCCCAGCCATTTGCATTGGGAATGCAAGGCCGTGCTTGTACTGCCTCAATGGGGCTGCCACTGAAAAGATACAAATAGGAAACAACAAAAAAACCACTAGGCAGTATTGGAGTTCAACTTCCCTAATTGCAAAGCTAGTACTCCCAAAAAAATTTGAAAAGGATGGAATGAAGCTCAGTTGTGGAGAGGAATCCCTGTCCAAGGGAACAATAGCTCACATGGGGGGCACTGAAAGGATCCCTTCATTCCCTATTCCTCTTGGCTGCAAGGTACTCGGGTGAAGCGATGAAAAACGAATGCTTTCTGGGTCGAAGTGCTTAAATGGCCCTAGAAATGTAAGGAGAGAAAGAGCTGAAGTGTGTGGAAACTGCTTGACGGTGGGTGGTGTTCTCCCTAATGGGGAGGCTTAACAGGAAAAGATTTCTGGGTTGGCATTTCTGGGAGCAGTGCATAAACTTCCCCCAGCTCAGTTGAGAAAGGCAGCCAGCAGGGAGGAAATAATTTTCGTATCAAAAGGCCTGGAATAAGTACAAAGCAGCCTTGAAGAAAGAAAGATGGCTTGTGAAGCTGCTCACATGCCTCCAGAATAGCCCTTTGCCTCAAAGGGAGTGCAGGAGGGAAAAAAAGGTTAGGCCTGGGAATGCTGGTGTGAAATATATCCTTTCATTTCAGGTAATGKTTTATCTCTTGTATTATGGATGATGATTTTTATTCATGCAGTTGGAGCTATAGCAAGAGAGGTCTGGAATATTTTATTATCKCCTACATTTCCATGGGAATACTGAAGGAAAATATCTTTCAGCAGCATTTTCAAAAAATAAATCACTTGCCCCAAAAAGCTCCCATGTGAGCTCGGCGGTCATTCAAGAGCTCTTTGGGTGTTGGTGTTACTCGTAGCACTCTCTGCAGTTGTCTATGGCTTGGGTCTGTGTGTTGCTGTACTGCCCTACCTTGAGCTTGCTTCACCAAACCATTTGGTCAGTCTTGAGKTAGCTTTGGAGTAAAGATCAAGCAGGATGAAAGTATGCTGACTGGGAGGAGTGTGTGCTTTCCTAGCCCTACAAGAAAGAAGATTCCCTTCTGAAACTTGGAAAACATTGGRGAGATGAGCATGGCTATGTTTCTGCCTTGGGGCTGCAGTCCTCCTCAGAGCAGCAGTCTCAAAATGCAGGCACTGAGGGAGAGCCTCTCTACTTGTCTAAGATGTTCTTCTCTGGGGCAGTCTTRGATTTCTCTCAAGCACTAACTGAGCTCTGGTGAAAAAGTGGTTGGCCATAYTCCTTGTCCTCTCTGTTCAGCAACATGTTGTTGTTGTGGATGCAAAGAACAAGTTGCATCTCAAGGGGAAGAGAAAGAACTATGCCTGAACCAGGTGTTTTGCCTTCATTAACAAGTGTTGTGTTTGTGTGTGGTTTTTGATAGGTGTAAACATGGCTGGAGGGACAGCGCTGAAGGTGGCGTGCGTGTCTGCCGCAGTGTCCGAYGAATCTGTCGCCGGAGATAGCGGGGTGTACGAGGCATCCGTGCAAAGGTAGGCATGGGGGCTTTCTCTAGCAAGAAGCCAAYGGTTCAGCTTTGTACRCAGGAGTTGAATGAAACATTCTRCAYATGGGGGGGKGTTGAACCTAGATGATCTCTAGAGRTCCYGTCCAACCTTAAGGATTCTAGGATTGTCTGATATGAGGTTCCGTTGTGATGACTAAGGTCTTCACTCAGACTTCATTTTTGAAGAACTGTAAGCAAGCTGAACTTGATAAGGAGTGTTGCACRCTGCTCATTGCAACAGGAGTTAAAAATAAGGCTGTCGTTTTACTCCTTGTGGAAAAAAATTTGGAAGAGCTGATCTATTTCTGAAGATGCTAGTATCTTCTGTAGCGCAACCTTAACTATGTCAGCGGAGAACTGCCTGGCAGATATAAAATTGTTAATTTCTTAAATTCTTAATTTCTTAGCGAAACCAAGGAATGACTTAAAATTTGCAAGTTTAGTTAGATTTAGGTCTTAGTTTTTGTGGCTTGTAAGTCAATTGTCCTTACTTGAAATGCAGTCCAAGGGCCTATTGAGAGAAGGAAAAAAAAAAAAATCTTGCTTTTATTTTCTTCATAGAACTTTTGGGTGGCTTTTCTATGGCAGCAAAGGGAGTAAGCCTATGAATTTAATGCCAAATTCTAGGGATGCTTGGTGCGTGTTACTCAAGAAATTTCTCCTTGAGCTGCTAGTAATTCTGCACAGTCTTTATGCCCCCTTCCTGACTGGTAGCGTGATGGGGCAGATCTTCTCACATATGTGAGGACGTGACAGCAGCTGAGTAAGAGGGAGACCAAATCCTTAACTGTCTTTGATTTCTTACAGACCATGTGTATCAGAAATGGTGTTTGACAGCGATGACACAGAAGCAGTTGGGACTGCTAAAGTGCAAATTGCAATGAAGTAAGCGCTACATTTTCTAATTGTTTCACTCCTTATGAATGGAGTATATGTGAGTTAAGATAGCACGTATTGATCTACTTTCTTACCTAAATATAATTGCAGTCTTGGTAGTATAACTGTGTGTCTCTGGGTCTCTTTTGGCCTGACGATCCTCTTGGAGACGGGTGGTAACAGTGCAGTGTGATGTTGCTAACCAGGAATGAGAGGAGTGACTGCTCCCTCGGAGAAAGCATTCTGTGGACTCTTGCAGGGGAAAGACCGATGAAGGGGGCAGGCGGTTGTGGTGATTTACCACATCTGAACTCTACAAGTAGAGTGCAAGACGTAGGGCTTCAGACAGAGCTAATGAATTGGGGGAACTTGTGTGAAATGGAGAAAAATCTAGCGCAAACTTGTCATGACCATCAAAAACAGCTTCGCTGTTACAGTGCCTGTTATGTACAGTCTTTAAAATGCTTTTATTAGAATATGGAAATTCCTGCAAAAACCAGAAGGAATAAAAAAAGAACCYTGTATTAGGTCAGATATCTAATCCTATTTATCTCTGGAATTGTAAATATGAATGCAAGTAATTCTGGGTTTTCTTACAGTGGAACTTAAGAGAATATGAAACTCAGCTTGATAAGGTGATAAGGGAGCACCTTGTGCTCCTAGCATAACGATCTTGTTTATAAACATTAAATGATGAGTTTTTAGATTAGTGAAACAAGTGGAATATTGTTTCATGGTTTGAGGCAGATTTCTGTAGTACTAATTTTTTAATGTTTTCCATTAATTCAGGTATGATGACAAGAACAAACAATTTGTAATCCTCATCATGCAGCTGAATAATGCTCCAGCGCTGATGTTACCACAAGATCAGAAAGTGTAAGTAGGTGAAATAAAAATGCTTGAATAATTGCATTAGGTTCTAGTCAGAACCGGTCAGTTATCTGGCYTCTGTTTTTCTCACTTTTCCATGCTTAACCCTTTTGAAGTATTTGTACACTCTCATGTGTAGCATCGTTTGTCCAGTCACCCACCAACTGAGCTTCAGGAGAGCAAACCTTGGTCTCCTCAGGGACCTTACTGGCCAGTCTCCCCTAACATGGTCGAGGCAGGCCTCAAAAGTGTGGGATGGGCAAGCAGTTGGTGAGATGAGCTGATAATTGAYGTGCAAGGCAGAACTCGAGGGAGTTTGCTCGGTGGTGCGGAGTCTAGGTGGAAGCCATTAGCTAGCACTCTACCCTAAGGATCAGTGCTGGGTCTGGTCTTGTTCAGCTTCATCCTTGATGACCTGGATGAGGGGGCAAAGTGCAGTTTTGCTTATCTCCAGAGTTTCTTCCTATCTTGACCCCTCTGTGATTCAGTGGGGAAGCTTAGAGCTTCTACAGACTTGGTTTTTAGCTAAATGTTTTTGAATCATGTTGTACTGAATGCTGACCTGCTTGGATCTTTTGCGTTGTCATTTCTGCATTTACAGGGTGCATTATCAGTTTTCAGCTTCTGCAGCTATAAACTATCTGTAAAATATAGTTCTGTGACACTTGCTTACAGAATTGAGAGGAGGGAAATGTAGAGGAACTCATTGCTTCATATTGCTGACTTAGGAATAAGAGATGCTCCTTTTAGTTTTGTTCAGATAGCTGATTTTGGAAAAAAGCGTAGGAGAGTCACAGTGCTTAGAATGAATTGTTCGTTGACAAATCTGAGGTTCTCTTGCAATAGCGGTACAGGGCAAATCCGTATGGGAGTACCGATTACTTGTTCTTCAACAGGAACGTTCGTGTGGCCGTTCTTCCCTGTTCAGAAAACACGAGTTGCTTGTTCCGCACAAAACCCATGGAAGTTACGGAGCATCTCGCGTACAATGAAGCATTTTGGGTTTCTATTTCCTACCCTGCGTTACGCCAGAAGACTTTAAGAGTTGATGTTTGCACTGTAGATGAATCTCACCTTGAAGAATGTCTGGTTAGTCTTCTTGATCTCCATTTTAATATTTCTTTGGGTGTCTTTGTACGAAATCTTAAACTCTGAAGATGTGCAAAGTCTTGGAGAGCTCTTTTTATAATCCTTGGCTCTRTGAGGTCTCCTGAATGTCAGGAAGGGAAAGTATCTCAATTAGAGTGAATACAASTCATTAGATGACAGTTTGTCAGAGAACTACTCTCTGTTACAGACTACTAGATTTATCTTCTCCCATGATTTAATGTGAAAGCCTTGCCATTTTTCTTCTGTTCGGAAGCACATGTCATAATGGAGGTGAAAATGGGCTTCTCGTGGGGTTTTTGAAGCTGGCTATAGAATATGAAAAAAAGAACTGTTTAAAGGATTTCTTAAACTGCTGTTGAGCTTCACTATTAAACTCTTTGCAATTTTAGAATGTTAGTATGTCCATAGACCCATATTGTATAGAAGAAATGTTTGACTCTCTAATGTTATCTGGGCATGCTTTTTTCAAAAGAAGTGTCTTGAGTCTAGTCCTGTGCTCCAGAACACAAGGAGACTGTGTTGAATTGGGGCCTTAACAGTTATGCTATGGAAAAGTTGATGTCAATGCGTTGTAATGCTACATGAAACTTGTGGCAATGTGGGCTTTTCTGTTTGTTTGCATCCAACAGGGCGGCACACAGATTAGCCTGGCTGAAATAGGTAGATCTGGAGAGAAATCGACCCGTTGGTACAACCTTCTTAGTTACAAATATGTGCAGAAACAAAACAGGAAAAATAAGCGACGCAACCTTCACTCTGAAGTATCCTGCACTGGAAAAACAGTAGGAACTGCTTAAATTAAAATCTCCTATAAAATTTCTCCTTAGTGCTGTATAGATAGCTAAAAGGGTTGGGGCTGATTCAWGGATGATGGGTTGATATTTGGAACTATGTCTTTGATAATAAGCACAGCAAAATAATTGCCCATCGCAGTTAGGCCCTTGTCTTGGCCAACTAGTTGCTGCCACCTGCTATTTGGGAACCTGAGCCATGTACTGTGTGGTCTGGTGTAAGCAGTAGGTGCGAGCTCTCCCCTTRTGCATGCTAGACCTGGCAGCACCCAGCTTCTGCAACAAGGGGAGAGGTGGTTAGTTCTGTGTGTACTTGGCATGCTGGCTTAGCCCTCTGCCTTGCCTGCACGTGTGTGCTGCCATCTCACCGGGTGGAGTGGACAGGATAAGCGCCAAGGTTTGTGCCCTCAGGTTTAAACCCTGGCTCTGGTTGGGGCTGTTGTGACCGGACAGACTGGGTGCTCTGCAATTGGGTTGAGCAGTGGTGTTAAGTGCAGCCTCTCTGCTGCAGGACTCGGTATCTGCGCTCTTGGAGCAGACGGCTGTTGAACTGGAGGCTGTGGAGAAGACGCTGGAGGAAAGCAGAAGCACTTTAACTAGTGGAGAAAGCTGGTAGGTTGCCGGCTGCATGTTCACTTCAATGGAGTTGTTGGAGGGCTTAGGGATTTGGGTCTTGTGTTTGATGTGCAGAGAAGAAAAAAGCAAATGACATGRAGCTCTGGGAAGCTTATCTCTGCTRCTCTGGAGGTAGCTTGAAAAATAAGAGCAAAGCAGAGAAACATGAGAAGTACAGAGTAGAAATATGCTAATTTTGAGACGTGCGCTGTTCCACGGACCTCTGTGAAAACTTGACAATGTGGGGCAGGGTTGGTCTGAATAATCCACTGGGTTGTCATTTCCTTAGTTCAGCTTTGGGTTTGCTTGGTGAAATCTAATCCTTGAAATAAAAAGGCAGCCTGACCGAAGGGCTGGAAGAAGCCAGCAGTGAGTCCAGACGTGCTGAAGAGGGTGTGCTAGGATATTTGTCTCATTTTGCTTTTTCAACTGGGAGATTAAACGTGTCCTGAAAGTCAGACGTGTACCAACTTAAATTCAGACCATATGGCGGAAGCCTGAGCACTCACACTTTACATTTGTAGGAAGACTATAATGAAGTTGTTAGCTGTAGGGTTAGCCTTTGATGCAGTTAAACTCAGGCTTGCTCATTCCTGTGTAAARCTGTGTTCTGTCATCTCAGTGGCTGTAGTACCTGTCAGGTGTAGGTGACTGCCTTAGTTCAGCAAGTTGTACTAAGCAACTACTTGCAGAAACACTGGAGTTTTGTACTGAATAGTTGAATCACATAAACATTTTKGATTGTAGGCAAGACGAAGAGGTTCCTGAGCTGGACGAGACCAGTGAAAATGAAGCAGAGGAGGCGGAAGAATTTTGTGCTGAGAAATCACTGTGGGAAATGGAAGAAAGTCTCAGTTCACAACTGCCGATGGAGATGTCTGTGAAGGTAAAATCAAGGGCCATTCAAACAAAGGACTACTGTACTAAGGAAATGCTTGTACCTGTTTGATTTGTATTCTGTTCTTGGCAAACTCTCAAAGCCTATTGCAAAAGAGCGTATCTGCCTGCACGACGTGGTGGGCCTTGAGCTTGACTGTGCAGACTCTTGTAGACAGCTCTCATGGATTGGTATAAGTAAATAGTCATTTTCAGACTTCTCTGGACAATGAAAAGGCCGTTAGCCTTTGCGGGCACAGGGTATTGTTAATGTGACTGGCTTGTGCCTGTGCATTAAACCTTAGTTTTGAAAGGGAAGATGCCTCRCCAAGTTTTGTGGTGCTAAACAGAGATGAAGCTTTGTGTCTCAAGTGCTATGCACCAGTTCCTCCTAATGGGGGATTTCAGGCTTTTCAGAAAGTGAGTTAAAAAAATGGTTCCTTCATTGGAACCTCTTTTGTTGTGTGATGTTAAGATGTTATTCCTTTTACTTCATCACCTGCCAAGGGAGCTGTTTTATGTGAGCTTTCATTTCAAGGAAGAAATTGCTGTTGCTTACATAACTAGGTCACCTTTGAGCTGATTAGGACTGCAGCATTTATCTGAAAGCGCACAGTGGACTTAGAATGACTTAGCTACCTGAAACAATTTTAAAAATTCCATGACATTTTTGTTATAGTAAGGTTCAGTATCTCCTATGTGCTCATGGAAAGGTTTTGAATGGAAATGTGACAGTGATGTGGACCTGATAGATACCTGAAGCTTGTTGTGATCAAACAAAGCACGTGCTGTAGAAGTGTTCTCTGTGCATGTGGCGGGGTGAGTTAGTCTGCTGCTGCAGTTGCAGGATGAGTAAGGGAACAGTCCTGAAAAATACAGTCCCTCTGCTGTGCCTGCAAGATGAGTGGGCCGTGTCAGTGTCTTAGATCCTCACAACCGATTGTGTTGCACAGCAGTCAGTGGATATGGAGCCTCTATGGACTGATACACATAATGTAGCAGCTTAAGTTCAGAGAATGAAGCACCAAGACACCCAGCATGACAAGGGTGAGAGAGCACCTGAGACTGAAAGCAGATGTCACGRAGCCTGGCTAGGTGCAGTTGCTGCAGTGGCAAGATGGCTTTTTCATTGTGTGTGTGTTTTTCAGGTGGATAAAGAGACCAACACGGACAGTCCCGCGCAGGCGTCCGCCGTAGTTCGTCCAAAAGACAAAAGAGCAGCAAATCCACCGCAGACGCAGTTTGTCAGAGGTAGCGCTATCATCCGCTCCAAAACGTTCTCTCCGGGACCGCAGAGTCAGTATGTGTGTCGGGTAAGGAAAATACCGCGCTGGGTTAATAAAGGCTGGTTTTGCTTAAGGAACACGCTGTATCCATCTGCACTTGAATTTGTCTGTGAGTTCATTGCTGATGAGTTTTTCCTCCTCAAGCAGATGCTCTGTCCAATCATCTTGAAGTTTATCAGAAGGACAAACCAGCTTGGAAGGGGTGGGCTGTGGTAACAGGAGCATTTCATCYGCAGTTGGGCACGGTTCTCCCTAGGTGAAACACCGTCTTTGCTTCTCAGTTGCGTGGAGGTTAATGTGACTCTGCTCCTTCTCGTGCTACAGCACTGCTTGGCAGAGCTGCCCTTCTGCCGCGTGGTCCCTGTGCTGTTTGTGTTGGTTCATGCACTCATGTCTTTAGTATGCAGGTGTCTTAGCAGAAGGGTATGCAGGTTTCTGGGGTTCAGAAGCAGGTGTCCCCATGGGAAGGAGTTGTGTTTCATTGGCACTGCTGCTGTGCTTGGGCAGCAGGGGCACCATGTCCTGACACAGGTGAAAACCATGTGCCTGCTCTTCCCCCTCTGCTGCTTTGCGGAGAAGGTAATGCTGGAACTCCGCAGGAGCTGAGCCCCTTGGATCATCTGGAAATGACAGTCAAAGAAGGCAGGCTGTGTTTGTGTAATGTGACAGCCCAGGAGCTACCAAATGTAGAGGGCAGCTTAGAGATGAACCTACCTGCTCCCCCACTGACTTAAACAGTTTGGTAAAGCAAAAAAATCCTGTGTAGTGAAGTAGTYGCATGGTTTGCAGATATTGGCCAAGGCTGTATTACTGTTTCTTCCTACAGCTTACTGTCCTGTGTGCCCAGATGTATGACTTGGACATGAGCAGAGCAGTGGGAGCTCTCCACTCCTCTGACTTAGGGTCTTTTCCCCTGCCCTTAGTTATCTTTCTACAGGGACAGAGAGACCTGGGTTTGCAGCAGGATCGCAGTGTGCCGGAGGGATTGCACATTGCTGACAGGGGTGGCGTGTCTCTGMTGAAGTCTTCCACTCAACACAATGCTTCCAAGTCCATCAGTGTTTATAGAGGCCACCCAATGATATTAGACTTAAGTGTCTGGTTTATACTTGTTCCATTAAAAAAAGTGTTTTTTGTTTTCAGCTGAATCGTAGTGATAGTGACAGCTCGACCCTCTCCAAGAAGCCCCCCTTCATTCGCAATGCGATGGAGAGACGAAGCGTCAGAATGAAACGGGTAAAAAACTTTTTTCTTTTTTCCTCCAAGTACGACATACAAGTCTACCACAGGAAATGACTCAGTAAAAGATTAGCATTAGCAAACAAATTGGATCCACTTCTACCATGTATAACCTTTTCTTTGTGAGAAGCTTCTTCAAGGCAGCGTTTCTTTTCTATTTCCAAAGATGACAGGAGTATCTAAGTTTGTAGAAGACATTTAGAAAAATACTAAGTGGTTTTGCACTATTCTCAGTATTCTGCACTATATACAGCAGAATAATAAAAATGGTCTTGCTATGTTGAAAAAAAATAGTAGTAGTTTACATAATGAATGCCAATTGAGGGAAAGGGTGGGGGGGAGGGATTGTTCAYGTTAGCTGAAGATGCTGATGCTGAGAAGGGACCTTTTTTCTACCTTGATGGTTCTGAAGAATGGGAGGGGTCAGTTTGCCAAGCAAGGAATGCAAGCAAGGAATCTGCCTTTACTGTTCTGAGCTGGGTTGAGAAGCAGGATGGGTAGAGGTGCTTTGTGCTAAAGAGAACCCTTGGAGAGAAGGGCTGTGTGGTGCACTCTGCCTTTGAAAGGGCAGACAGTTCTTGGCACTGTGTTGGTAACACCTGCATGCCCCCTTGTTTTTCCTAGCCTTCGATTAAGTCCTTGAGTGCAGAGCGTCTYATCCGCACTTCCCTAGACCTGGAGCTGGACCTGCAGGCTTCYAAAACTTGGCACGATCGGCTAGTGCAGGAGATCTCTGTGCTTAAAGAACTCAAGGAACGGTTAGAACAAGCTCAGAGTCAAGGCGAAAAGGAGTTACCACAGTGGGTGAAGGATGACGAGAGATTTCGGGTGCTGCTGAGATTAGTGGAAAAAAGAGTAAGTAACATACCCGGCCTTGGATTTTTTGAGCACATGGGAGACAAATGATGTGAGACACATGACTTTAGTCGCTCAGAAAATTAAACTTCAGCACTGTAGTCCCTCATCTTCCTGGTCCTAGGGTTCAGTGAAGGAAGCTGTTGATAATGGGAATTGGACCCATTGGTGAGTGTCTGGCTACTCTGAAATGTGCTGGGAATGGTAGTATTTACMAACTGCAGAGTCTATTTCTGCCTTCCTATAATCATGACGAGTAGGAACACAGCTCCTGCAGCTTTACTTCCTGGCAGGCCTAAGGTGGTGTAGGAATGAATTGAAATACTAGGTGTTTGTTGGAGTGAAGCTCCAAGAGGGGTCTCCGCATTCTTCCACGACCTTGCATAAATGGAAACTTGCCAGAAACTGGACAGAGAAAAGGTGTTTGTAGCAACCCTAATGCATGACCACAGCCACCTGAGCTGAAACATCTACATTTTTGCTTCAGTGGCTGGTGATTGCAGGCAGCCCTTTCCAAACTGCTTGAGTTGACCTGCTGAAATGCTTTGCTGTGTTTAAGAATTGTTTGGGATGAACAGATTCCTCACGGGAATGTGTGYGTCTCGTTCCATTACTCATTTAGGCCGAGAAAACTGAACAGGAGTGCGAGCTCAAAGCTGATAAGATGATGAGAGCGGCTGCCAAGGATGTGCACAGGCTGCGAGGACAGAGCCGCAAGGAGCCTTTGGAGGTGCAGTCGTTCAGGTATGTGCAGTGCAGGAAGGCTTGACTACTGCCAGGATRGTCCTCTGGATGACTAAGATGCTGATCAGCAAAACTAATGAGTGGCAGTTAACTGTGCTGCCTGAACTAAAGTGTTATTGGCTTTATGTCCAGGTATAACATCTCAGGGTCAACCCTGTATTGCAAGTAATCTCCACGTTATAGGTAATACCCAGCTCATTCCCTACCATACCAAACACTACCCATACATGTGCCACCTGTGGCCATAGTGGAGGGGCAAATATTTCTGTATATAGTAGACATGTCTGATGAGGACTGTTGCATTAATATGTTGTGTTTTCTTTTTAGAGAGAAAATGCTCTTTTTCACGCGGCCGAGGATGAATGTTCCAACGCTGTCTGCAGAYGATGTGTGATCGCCGTGAAGTATTTGTTTTTTGGGACGGTTCCACAAATGCCTTTGGTTTCTTGCAGTTATTTATGTGGTATGATGAAGGTACCAAAGCGCTTGGACATTAGAGCTTCTGTCAGTATGTGGCTGTTAWAAAGATTTTTAGCATCAAGTTATATCATCACAAAACCAGCATTAAAGTGACCAGGTTGTATAGTTTGTATATTTAGGAATGTATTTTTGGGAAATAGAATTTTAAATAAGAACAAATACAGCGTCAGGCGCTGTTCTTAACTAATGCTCTGTAGCTTTTTTGTACAGCTCTGCGTTTTAGAGGTTTTACTGCAATAAAACACCTTGGAAGGGAGCTCCCTCCTCCGTGGGGTGGCGGTGGGTCCTGGGGCCGAGCCGCGAGGCGCTGGCCGTGCCCGGGCKGGGATGCGCGTGCGGAGTTCGGGCCACACGGGATCATGGTGATGCTGGTCCCGTAGTGCTGGCRGCGGCACTGCGGAGCCTTTGGAGAGCACGGTGGCAGCACGAGGAGGGTGATGGGGAGGGTGAGGTATTTCATTTCCCCCCCTCAATAAAGTGACCTTTCTGRAACCTCTGCCTTGTCTCTTTGTTTCTCTGTGTCCAGGGCCAAGAAGGTGTCCCCCGTGCCTGGCTGCAGGGGGGGCTCAGAGGAGCGTGGGACACTCGTGGGAGGCAGTGGGGGGCTTGTGCTGCCTGTACTGGGTGACGTGGGAGCCCCTCGGTTTTTCCACTGTTAGAACAAGGTGSTTTCTGTCTCCCCGCGTCCCGGAGCCGGCCCCCTGCTCCGCCGCTCTTCTGCGGGTCCTTGCGCACAAGAGCCC
>PTEX01000160.1:1829702-1844609 GCA_003342815.1 Eudromia elegans
GGCCCGGGCGGCGCCGCGCGGGGCCCTGCGAACCGGCCCGGGGCGGAGGGACCGCGCGGGGCCCGTGGGAGGCGCCCGCGGGCGGAGCTGCGGCCGCCTTCCCGCGGGGAGACCCCGCGAAGGGCGGCAGGGGTGTCTGCCGGAARGAAAAAAGGAATGCGTGTGCGTGCCTGTAAACGTGTTCACGTGTGTATGAGAAAAAAGAGCGCGGGCGCCTTGCTGTAGCTGGCAGGTGCGGCCGGGCCGTGTGCGCTTGCCCGCATTCCTGTGCGCTTCCTCACCCGTGCTCCGTCTCGCTCCGCAGCGCTTCCCGAAGGCCCCCGGCGGCTCCCGCTCTCGGGCCCGGCCCGTGGGGCGCACGGAGAAGGGGAGGCTCCCGCGGGCCGCCCTTGGGAAGCGGTTGTGCTCGCGGTGGTTGGTGAGCGTGGCCGCAGTGCTGAGCTGGGGAACCCGCGTGCTGAAGCGCTGCTCCTGGGTGTTCCTGCCTCAATCTCCGTAGTAGTCACTTGGAGAGGAAAGCCACGGGAGGGGATGGTCTGTTCTGCACGGGAGCTGCTGCGTGGTGGTGAGGCAAGGCAGGGTCCAGCCGCAGCGTGCGGGCAGGGGCTGCCATGGGCTCTGGTGCTAGGAGCGTGGCAGGAGGCCCATGTGGTACTTGAGGAGCGCCCTCTCATCAGACAGCATTGCCTCTGTGCCCTGACCAACCCTTCATGAGCCCCTTGGGGTGGTTAGTGTCGCAGGGACCCACCCCAATGAGGAGGGTGACAGGCAGGTTYCTGCCCTGAGCTGCTCAGCCGAGAGTTGGATAAGAAGGAAGGGACCTGGAAGAAGGGAGGTGAGCCTTGGATAGACTTTTTCATGTCATTTTCACTCCTCCTGGCTTTCTTAATGTGGTGGAGGAGAACTTTCTCCAGCGATGAAAGTTCCTGTAAGTTGCATGTGGCATTGGTGGGGTGTTTGGAAAAGTTTCTTAGACGTTAGCTGTAAGGATGCTTTTGGTGTCAGAAAAGTGATAGGTTTTTTTGCGTGTTGGCAGGTGAGGGGAAGATTGCTCGTACACAACAGACCTAAGAGCTCTGGGAGGTGTCAGCATGAATTCGTATAGTCCCTGCAGCTTGTCATAAGGTGGTCATCAGGTATGACCCTTGATTGATGAGTTGTGATCCATCCAGACCTGTAGAGTTATGTGGGGGATGACGTTTCATTCCCTGAAGAGCGCTGAAATTAGCACTTTGTCCTTATTTTTTTCAGCCACGTTGTACAGATCAGAAATATAAYGACTTGTCTCCTCCCTCACGGGGATGGTACTTGGAGAAACTAATCAATCTTGTCTTTCTTTTCCAGAAAGAGAGCAGGTTATTAACATGTTTTTAATATTACTCAGTGTTTTTAATGTGATGGAGACTAAACCCCTAGGCATTCTTGTGACGGGGGATGTTTCTGATGTGTGAGTGGCTGAAATGGYCTTTTCCCATGTGAGCCCTGCCCATGACTGTGGGTGGGGGGTCCCGGGCAAGGTTTTCCTTACCGCTAGCCTGTGTCATTGCATCCCARCTGCTTGACATTAACCCCATGGGTTCTGGAAGGCACCAAATCACTGATCTCGAGATAAGCTGAGRCTGCTGAGCGATTTGAAATGAAGCGTTTGGTTCATGGTTTGTGGTAACAGCCAAAGAGCACAAGAAAGGAGACGTGAATGGCACCAGCAGTGTTTGTGGAGCTGGCTAGGTTGCTGCGTGAGGAAATGTTTGCTTGCAGTTCACCCTCAAGCAGGATAGAGGGAGCTACCAAAATTTCCTGAAGAGGAGGGGCAGCAAGCAGGGTGGGCCAGGGTGGCAGTGTGAGCTGACCCCTGGGGGTCAGTCAGTTCGGAAATGGGGCGAACGGAGTCCTTTGTAAGCATGGGCCATGCTGCACAAACCCTGCTCCCCTGCAGTGGTGAGAAAGAAGCTGATGGGGCTTAGTGAACTGCATGACTGTGTTAAGTGTGTTAGGGTTAGTTGGTTTGGTCCTCTTGGCCCAATCTGAGCACTTAGGAGATGYGTAGTCACCTTTCTTAGGTGGGAATATTGATGGGTCAGAGCTTCCTGCGAGCCTGAGGTCTGGGTTCTGGACCCTTGTGCGTATAGAACTTCATCCTTGTCCTCTCTTGCAGTGTAGTGCAGCAGTATGGAGAGGTGCCTCCAGTAAGACCCTGTGTGTGTTGTCTCCTCTGGGTCTTACCATCTGTGATCAGGGACTTGGGTGATGATCTTGGCCAGTCAGGAAGGCATTTCTGTCCTGACAGGAGTGTCGCTGGTGCAGAAATACCCTGCAGCTTTAGCTCGAGGAGGGATCCTTTATAACAGGAGGAACAGGAGCGACGGGCTYGTGTCTGCGGTGTGTAGTGACGCTTACTCGAAAGGCAGGAAGAACTGAACGAGAAAAGCTGCTCTTGCTTGTAGCAGTGTCTAACTTTGCCTCAAACTGCTTGTTGGGATCTGTTTGCGTGTATCCCAGGCTTTGAGGCATGAGGGGCATCTGTGTCAGCTGTGCTGGATAGAATTTCTTCAGCTCTTAGGGAAACTTTCACGTCCCAGAGACAGCTGAATACTGAAAGGTACTTGGGGTGTAGAAGTCCACCTGAAATTGCACGTTTCTCCTGAATGCCTGGTGTCAGCCATGAGGGAGAAGCCGTGCTGTGGGTAAGGACAGGTTKTGTGACCAGGGGCCAAGCGAGTGCAGGCTGCAGAGCGGCCCCACGCCATCCCTGGACATGGCACACAGCCTGGCTTGATGCTTGTGTCCCTAGTTGGTGTGTGAGCTTGCTGGGATGGTGGAAGTGCCACTGCTTCAGCTCCGGAGGAAAACGTGTGATGTGACAAGACTGGGTCATCCGGAAAGAGCCTTCAAGGAATTTCAGATGATTCAGCTGTTCTGTTGTAGCTGTCACATGGGGCAAAATTCAAACTGTGTGTCAGATCTCATGGGCTCACTCTCTCTTCCTTCTCTCTAAGCATTGTGTTTTCCTCTCATACATTCTCATTTTTCCTCCAGGAAAACGAGATCAAGTGCTTAACTGCCGAAATCGAGTGCCTGAAGAACTTTGGGTGCTTGGGAGCCTCTCCGAGTTTGGAAGGATTGCGAGACGAGAACGCCAAACTAAAATATCGGTTAAACTTCCTCCGGAAGGTAAGGGAATGAAGATCTCCTGCTGCAGCATGCACGTTGGTGCCTCTCGAGACAAGTTGCACGATGCCATTAGGTTACAGCTTGCGACGCATGCCAGCACGTGCTTGCTACGTTCTGGTGTCTTAGGTCCGAGGTTTGGGAAACAGCAAGTGTCTTCGTGAACACTCAGTCGGTTAATAAGCCCACCCTGTGGTGTCTTGGAGAGCTGTGTAGTGGGACACTAGGATTATGCAGAGACCAGCTGAGGTCCCTCGTGGGACGTGGGCAGAGGTGTGCAAGCAGCAAGTGCTGCTGCTGCTGCAGGGCTCTGAGGGAGAGGCAGCTCTTGAATGTCATGATTTTCATGTTGTAGGTATTGTCTGTCAGCTTGGTCATACAGCTGTGGGAAGAGATGGGATGTAGTGGTTCTCTGAAATGCTGAGACTTGAGCCCTCTGGATTTGGTTATTTTTTCAGAGCCTTCAAGAGGAAAGAAGTAAACAGGTGAAAAGCATGATCAACATGAACAGCTGTCTTCAAGAGCTCTTTGGAGCTGCCATTCAGGCTGCCTATCCAGACTTGGAAAAGCCTCCGCTCGTGGTGACACCCAGTCAGCAGCCCAAATTTGGAGATTACCAATGTAACAGTGCCATGGGCATCGCCCAGGTGAGTGTGAAATGCCTTCCATGGGCCAGAAACACTGACGATGTTGTTGCCTTTAGAAGGAGCTCAGCAGTAGACAGTCCTTTGAGAGATGCAGAGCCGGAGCAGTGCAGGCCTCTATTTGGGCCGTGAGGGTGAGATCAGGAGTGTTCATGGGGGTTTTGGAAGTGCTGTTATTTAGAGCAGGCACTGAGACCTTGGAGGAACCTCGTGCCTCCCTTGGGTGGGCGCATCTGGTCACATGCTGCTTGGACTCGCTCTCGTGTCTCACTGACCACTGCATCTAGGGTAATCCCTGTGGACCCCCACATCTCTGTGCAGTTGGCATCTAGATTTACTTGGAACTGAGCAAAAGTCAAGACACACACTTGTTTTCCTGTGAGGTAACAAGTAGCTATTTGCTACAAGACATATAAGAAATGTGTGAGTAGCCACATAGTTCAAGTCCCTTCCGTTGTTTTTTGAGAACTCTTGTGAACTGTTTCACTCTCCCTGGTCCTTCCTTATAGCTTGTAAGCTTTTAATGGTTAAACATCAGATAAGTATTCCTAGAGTAGAACTGTCCTTTGTCGTGTTCAAATGTGCCTTATTTAAAGCAACAGGCAAAAATATGTAGACGGTGTAGACAGGAGCTGAACTCAGCAGTTGAATGAGAGCACGAGAGGGAGAAGACAGCAAATCGTAGTCTAGATGCAAAAGAAGAACCGTGAGGTTCAAGGCAGTAGTAACTTGGAGTGAGTCAACAGACTCTTTGTCATTCTCGCTGTTTTAGTTGGTACCCTGTCACGTCTACAGAAGTAGTTTTGAAGCGGCGTGGTGGCGTTTGTTCAGCTGTGTGCATGGATTGGACAGCACATGGCGCCTCGGGTCTCGCCCCGTAGTACGAGGGGTTCCACTGATGCCCGGCTGGGGTGGGCAGTCGCCCCGAGGGGCCTGGCCGTGTGGGGTGCGCACGGGGCCGTGTCTGTCCAAACAGGACAGTGGGCCCCGGGTCTGCATTGCTGGGGTGGGTGCAGCTCTCAGATACATGCGCCTTGCTTGTGTCTCGTTAGCGGAGCGCGCCTGGGCCCCGGCCAGAGGAACAGCCTGAGTGACTGCGCTGGCACCAACCTCCGGAGCGCTGCCCTGTTTCTGACCGCTGCTTTACCCCAATTAAGCTGCTGCTGGGAATCTGGAGTGGTCCAGATCTCTCCATGTTGGCACTGCCTAACTTGGTGTGCAGTCCCCTGTGTCTGAGGGCCCTGGAGGTGGTTTTCCTGTTCCAAATGGTCTGCGGTGGCATGGGATCCAAGTTCTGCAGGTACTGAGTTTGACAGGACCTGAGCTTGGGAGTATTCATGTGTGGAACCACCCCTGCCGCATAAGTGGGCAGGGCAGCCAGTGCCTGCGTGTACTCTTTCCTGGGAGCAGCTGCTTGGATGCTTCCCTCGGATCCTCAGCATAAGGAGTTTTTTTTGGGCCTGTCTCCAGCCTAGTGCCCGCAAGACCTGCAGGGCTGTGAAGGATGCAGCGAGTGCCCAGATGCCTGTGGCACCGCTACGTGCGCGGTGGCACCATCTCCTCTGGCCGTACCCCTGTGGAAGCGGCCTCACAAAYATGTACTGTTCTGCTGGAGCTCGTTAGTGTGTTAACGCCTGGGGCTGAGCCAGCAGCAAGGCTTGCTCCTTGCCAGGGTAGCAGCATGGTGCCTGGTGTTGGCATGATTTAGTCCGTGTTGCCCCTGAGCTGCTCTCGAATGAGTTTTTGTTGTAATTGGCACTTTGAGTAGCACAGAAGGTGGTTGCTAGTGGTGCTCCCTTGTGGCCYAGCCTGTGAGGATCCTGTTGTGATCTGCTGTAGAGCAGGTTTAGCATGAAACTGAAGCCTGTAAGTTGTGATCAGACCGTATGGCCTCTTTGGGGTGTTCCTGGCATGGAGGCAATCATTTACCAAGATAACACAGCAAGAAAGGACTTTTGTTTTTGAAGAATCCTTGCAAGAAACGTCTTGAGAAGCACATAGGTCCCAGATTGCTTGCAGTGGGAAGGAAGTGCTTTACAAAGGGCTCACAGACTTTGAGGTGCAATAGAGGCTTCTGGAACACACGGATGAAGTGTGGAGCAACCAGGAGAGTGAGGTGGTCYTGTGATACCAGAGGGCCTCCTGGGAGGGATGGGATGAGTGACCTCACACATGGGCACACCTCCCAAGGTGTTTTATAGACAATGGAGCCATGTCCAGGTGATCATTGATAGCCTAAGATGTTGATGTTGATGGCTTTTTTKAAATTGGAGCTGAAGGTAGGACTGAAGTTTGGCTTGAGTTATTTGAAATGAGGAATTAGCAAACTAGTTGGACAAGCACACTTATTGGCATCTACTGTAGGTGCAGTTGAAAATAACTGGAAGTGGGAGGAGCTTACCCATACCGAGGATACATACAGAGGCTGATGGAAAAGATTTTGAAGCCATGCTGAGGGCCATAGCAGCTATGATGGTTTCAGAGGGTTTGTAGGTCAGGATTTGCCCAATTTCTTCTTGACACGTCTCCAAAAAATAGCCTGACAATTTTTTTTTTTTTTAATATATTTGAGGCTACTGTTAATCGCCCATACAGTGAGGTAGTGACCATCTTAGCCAAGTGAAGTTGACACACAGAAAGAGTTAATGTCTTAGATGACATCTGTTTGGGAGGCCACTAGGCTGTCTGCTGGCTGCTTCATTCTATGGAGGCTTTTGGAGRGTGGGATGCGACTGAACCCACTTGCTGTGTTTCAGATGCTGCTCAAAAAGACGGAACAGAAGATTAGTCCCAGAGAAATCGCTGAGAAGATTGTGCAAAATATTCCTGCTAATGACTGCATTGAGAAGGTTGAAATCGCTGGTCCGGGTACGAAACCTCTGTGTTAGACCCCCTTGTATATTTTAACGCTTATGTGTTTTTTGTATCCTGTRTGGTGATGGGGGAAGCCCTGAGTTGTTTTTGACTTGGGTGCAGTGTGAAACTAGAGTGCCAGGGTCATCTAGCYGGGTGCAGGTGAGGTTTGGAGTCCTTGGACGTGGGCCGCACTCGAAAGTCCACCTTTGTGTTGGAACGGCCGAGCCCTTGAGCTCCRGGGGACCTCAGCACAGGAGGCACCRCGAGGGCCTGTCCTCCTTGAGGCTGCACGTGGGCTCAGCTGCCTCATGGTGCTGCCGACTCGGCCTGGGCAGAGGCTTCTTCCCAAGTTTAGGTGAAAATGGAAGAACTAAAGTAGTGTTGTTCCCAAGCAGTAATTTTCGCAGCAACAACTAGGGATTTTAAGATGATGATCTAAAAAAGGGGGAGATGGAGGAGATGTGCCTCTCCAAGGCTATATGCTGTGAACCTTGGCAGTATAACGAATTTCCTCTTAAAGAATGCTTTTCCAAATTTGTCCTTGAGGGGCAGCATGCAGAAACAAGCTGTGACAGTGGTGCAGATTGCGCATTCTGACCCTTGCAGTAAAGACTGTAGTTGTATGAAACAGTCTCTCAGAATATGCCCACGGAAACTGGATTTTAGTGACAGCTTGATTGTTCTCTGGCGGAGTAAGTTTTGATTGTATCAAGCTGGCTTTGTCGGTGTGTGTCCTTGATGCAAGGACACAGAGATCCAAGGGAACAGAAAGGAAACAAAATCAAACGATGAGCCTAGTGGCCGGYGCCCACTTGTAGCCATAGTGCTCAATGGAGGTTTTCTCTTTGGAAGGCTTCATCAATGTCCACCTGAGGAAGGATTTTGTATCGAAGCAGCTGAGCAGTTTGCTGGTGAATGGAGTTCAGCCACCTGCTGTGGGCAAAAGGAAAAAGGTGAGGTGGGAGGCCAGGAGGGCCCTGGGCGCATGCGGAAGCGCTTTTGTGTCCCTTGGACGGTGCCCTGTGCAGGGGCTGCACAGGGGGCGGCCGCCTCAGCTGGACCTTGCTGAGAGGCCAGGGCTCCCGGGGCAGCGAGTTGCTCAGTGGCAGTGCGGGATCCATCCTGGCTCCATGCTGCTGGCAGCACYAGGCCTGGCAGAGTGGCAGCRAGGGGGACTCTCCAATAACTGGAGAAATGCACACAGAAAGTGTAGGATGCAGGCAAGGTCTTTTACTGACTTCTGCCTCTATTGCTGTGCCCAAGGTGGTGGTAGATTTCTCATCCCCAAACATTGCTAAGGAGATGCACGTCGGACACCTGAGATCTACCATCATCGGGGACAGCATGAGCCGCCTGTTCGAGTTTGCAGGTTATGATGTGGTGAGGTGAGAGAGGGTCAGTGTTGGGGTGGGGAGGGCTTACCCGGCTACATGTCTGTTGTACCTCTGTGTGCTTGGGTCCCTGTCTGTGTTTGTTGTGTAAACACATAACCAAGAAGCTTCTTGGTAAACTTAAGAGAAGGAGCTGAGCAAGTATAGCTAGGCGAGGAGTCGTGAGCAGCGACAGCCACACTGCCTTGAGATGGGAGGCTTGGGCCTGTTTGTGATTTCTGATATTAGATCTGCTCCTTAAACATATTGAGATATCTGAATCAATGTTGCTCTTTACRTATTTTAAAAGATAATATTATGAAAGAACGTGATTTTCCTTGTTATTTTCTTCAAGGTTAAACCATTTGGGAGACTGGGGCACCCAGTTTGGAATGCTCATTGCTCACCTGCAAGACAAATTTCCAGATTACTTGACGGTTTCTCCTCCCATCGGGGATCTCCAAGCTTTCTATAAGGTATTGTGAGCAATTGAGGGTTCTTTTGATCACGATGTGTGAAATTTGGATGGAAGGGCTTGGTAAATTTGCAGTGTAGTTTTGGAGAAAGAAACAAGGGGAATCGATGTTAACGGACTACAGTAATCCCCTACTCAGAGGTCAAAAGTGCTCTTCYTTGCCCTGAGGTTTTTGTTGTGAGATGCACTGAAGGACTTGGTAAGTGCTCAGCCTCGGTCATTGGAGACGGGAATGGYGGGAGAGCATGAGGAGTATTTGTGGGTTAGGTGTGCTAATGAGTACGTTTTTCCACTTGGTGTCTTTGACCCTAGGAATCCAAGAGGAGATTTGACACGGAAGAGGAATTTAAGAAGCGGGCCTACCAGTGTGTGGTGCTGCTGCAGAGCAAAAACCCAGACTTCATTAAAGCCTGGAACCTGATATGCGACGTGTCCAGGAAAGGTGAGTAGGTGCACACAGACACAGCACCCTTGGCTATAGGTCTATGAGTTCTTGCCCTGTTTTTTAAAGAAATCACTGCTCCATTTCTATGAGAAGCTTAAAATGAGAAGGTGGTAAAGCAAAGTGTGGAGCAACTTGATTCTGTCTCCCAAGTCCTAGTTTGAGTCCTGCTCAGATAGTTTAACGTGGAAGAGACTATTTTTTTRATCTTTGAGGGCTTGCTGTGCCCACTGTTAAATCCATATCACTAATTTGGCTGCATGCATTGATTGCAAGAATCTTGTTGGCTTCTCCTCCTCTCCTCAAGAGTTTCAGCAAATCTACAACTGCTTGGACATCACACTCACAGAGAGAGGGGAATCGTTCTACCAGGAAATGATGAAAGATATCGTGCAAGAATTTGAAGACAGAGGTGAGGCTTTCGGTGTTTCGGCACGAGAGGTTCTGYGCACGTCCAGATGAGCTGGGTAACCTTAGGACTTGAGCCGAGCACTGGTGCGTGTCCCTCACRCTGGCTCTTTTTCCTAGCCACGTTGCTTGGCCAGATCTTGGGTGGAGCTAGTTCCACAGAGCGCTCATCTTTTTAGGGGATATTTCTAGGAAATAGCAGGAGGTGCTACTGAGCACTTGGTTGAAGCCTAAGGAACTAGTCAAGGAGCAGTGGATTGCAGACTGGGCCGTGTGAGTGTTGCGAATGTGCTGATGRGTTTAGTCTGCTTCCAGTCACATCGCAAAAAGAGAGGTGGCAGCTGAGAAGTCTCTGGGAGGACAGTAGCATTTGAAAATCACAGTGATGTGAGGACTGAGGACTCTGGCCTTAGGTGCTYCTGTGTGGATGTGCACTCAGAGACTCCTTTGACTCCTATCTCGGCGCTCTTATATCACAGATATCTCCTGGTCGCATTTTTTTTTTTTAAATTTCTGCAGCCTTCTACCTCCTCCTTAGTAATGCTGGTTTTGTGGGTGTGAAGGCATATCGAGTTGTCTGGGATAGGAGGGTTGGAAATTGGATCAGGTCTCTTTGGGTAAGGCCAGGTCTCCTGGCTTGGGCATAGTCAGAGTTTTTGTCACGGAACGAGGAAGGAGCAATGGGGAAGGAGCATAACCGTCACACTTTTGCATTAAGTTCTCTGTTAGTCAGATTTTTCTAATTTAGAATTGTGAGTCAATTGCATGGCCTTGTCTTTCTGATAGCTTCTAGGAAGGGGGGATGGTTTCTGCCAGTCCTGTCCACAAATTGCGCACGTGGTATGACAGAACGTGTTGCACTGCTTTTCTAGGATTCGTGCAGGTGGACGACGGGCGGAAGATCGTGTTTGTCCCGGGTTGCTCGGTCCCCTTGACGATCATGAAATCGGACGGAGGCTACACGTACGACACGTCGGACTTGGCGGCCCTTAGACACAGGCTGTTCGAGGAGAAGGCAGACATAATTATTTATGTGGTTGACAGCGGCCAGGTGAGTTGGTCAGCTGCTGCTGYGTATCATCAGCGCTGCATGCGAGAGGAACCTGGAACAGCACAAGGGGTCGGAGTTTGTACCTTGCTCCCATTGTTGTTACTGGTTTTACAGGGAGCCTAGTTGGGCAATGGCCCCTGTCCACGGAGAGCCCGTAGAGCCCAGCAAGGTGGGAGAGCTTGTCCCGTGGCAGTTGCTTGCATAGCAGCACAATTTGTACTGTTTATTCTTGGGTCTCTTTCAACCTGAGAGGCCTGAGGTTGTCAGCACCCTATCTGAAGTGGTGACAGGTTGTTGTGGGGGAAAAGTATTGCAACAAAACTGAGCTTTCCCAAATAGGAAGAGGAGTCCACCCGAAAGAGGGGTTTGACAGCCGCTTGTATTGATTCCTTGCAGGCGGCACACCTTCAAACAGTGTTTGCAGCGGGGCAGATGATGGGCTGGTACGATCCCAAAGTGACCAGAGTGGCCCATGCCGCGTTCGGAGTGGTGCTGGGAGAGGACAAGTAAGTAAGTCTYGAATAAAGGTTTTTCTGTATCTGTGGATTGAAGAGGATGCTGAAGTGACAGCAGATGTGCTGCTGCTGCTTGTCTGTTCCATATACCTGGTGCTTACCTGTAACTTGGCACATGTGGCAGTTCCTCCATAGTTGAGAATCTCTCAATACTTTGAGGAAGAAGGTGCAGACAGAGCACAGTGCTTTTGAATGATTATGTGCAGCTGTCCTTGGTGTGGTTTTGCTGTAAGGGTAATCAGGAATTGGGGAGTTGTGATGCATGAGGGGTCCTCCATGCGGGGATGTTGGCTCTCGACACAGGCAGTCACTTGGGCTGTGTGCTTTCAGGAAGAAGTTCAAAACCCGTGCAGGGGATGTCGTGCGTCTTAAGGATCTGCTGGAGGAGGGACTGAAGCGCGCCATGGACAAGCTGAAAGACAAGGAACGGGACAAGGTAGGTGGAACGGTTTCTCTTGCCTGAGGACTTGACAGGTTTCTTCACAAGCGTGCAGATCTGCCCAAGGTGGAAGCAAGAYGAAAATGGGGACACTGCCCTAGAGCTTGGGTCGAGTGGTTGTTGGTAGGTGCGAGTCCTGAGAAACAAAGCAGGCGGTTGACTGAATGCAGAGGTGCACAGTCGATGCCATGGAGATCCTGCGGGCATAGTGGCACACGCCTCTCCTGCGGGTCAGGCTGCAGGGCCAAGACGACCGTGAGCGTGGTGCTTACRGCCTTGCTCTGTGCTGTGCGCGAGTGCACCGTGTTTGCCCTCCTGACTGCTTTCTTCGTCTGAACTTGTAACAGGTCCTCAGCGAGAAGGAACTCAGAGCTGCCCAGACCGCAGTTGCTTTCGGATGTATTAAATATGCAGATCTTTCCCACAACAGACAAAATGATTATGTGTTCTCCTTYGACAAGATGCTGGACGACCGCGGCAATACTGCAGCTTACCTGCTCTATGCCTTCACGCGCATCAGGTAGTGCAAGGGGCTGTGTGGTTTTGCTTTTTATTCATCTTTCTGCAGGCTTGGTGGCTGGGTTCCTTGTCAATGCTTTGCRGGGGCAGTAGGCACGAGAAACAAGTCCTGTGCAGATCTGGTGTGTCCAAAATAACAATGTTCAGAGGAGGGGAGGGCATGGTGTCTGGAAAAGATCTTCCTTCTACTGTGTGATGCTGGGCTGCTTAACAAAGAGGAGGGGGATGCAGGGAGGTGCGACATCCTCAGGACTTGGTCAGCTTTTGGCCCTGAGGCGTCTGTACAGCATAAGGGTGAATGTGTTTGGATAATCATGTGGATTATTTCAGAGCTATTGCRCGTTTGGCCACTGTTGATGAGGAGCTGCTTCATAAGGCAGCCAGGGAGGAGGTAGTGATTCTTGACCACGAAAAGGAGTGGAAATTGGGCAAGTGTATTCTGCGCTTCCCTGAGATCCTGCAGAAGATCCTGGATGACCTGCTACTACACACCCTCTGTGACTACCTCTATGAGCTGGCCACAACCTTCACGGAGTTCTATGACAACTGCTACTGCGTTGAGAAGGACAGGCACAGTGGTAAGGGGCCTGGGGCTTTGTCCCATGCTTGGGGGGACAGGGCTAGATGTGGGAGCAGTTGCTCCATGTTCTCTCCTTTCAATTGCAGGTCAAATTGTGAAGGTGAATATGTGGCGGCTCCTGCTCTGTGAGGCCACTGCGATGGTCATGGCCAAAGGCTTTGACATCCTTGGAATCAAACCGGTGCAGCGGATGTAGCTGCTGACAAAAATAAAGAACCCGTTTTCTGTTTTGGTGTCTGTTTCTTTTTTTWWWAAAAATAAAAAGAGATAATAAAGACATAAATAGTTGAGTTGGGGTCAGAGGACCAACACTTCTACAGGAAAGGTGGGGGAAGGCTCTATTGCCACGGGGCTGGGAGAGCRCTATGGGCTTTTATTTTGACCTCCCAGGGTGTCCTAACGCATGGGGCTGGGGTCACCCTGAGGACTTGCATTTGTCCTCCTGCAGCCTCCATGCACACTGTGATGGGAGCACCCTAAGGTGCTTCCTGGGGTCAGAGGGCCCTACAGCCACTCATGCATTCACCTGGGCCTCAGTGCACATACACTCTGGAGTCAGCACGAGTTCTCATGTGGCCACTGGGACACGGATGCACAGGTGGCTGGGAGGTCTCTACAGGCATTAATGTGGCCTCCTGGTGCTTCTGTGTGCACATGCTCAGGGGGACCATTTGGAGTTCCTTGCGGCCTCCCTGGGCCTCCACACAAGGCAGGGGTGCCATGGATGGGGGTGCCCCAGGGGGCTTTTGGTACGAGTGCTGGGACCTCTGTGTGCACATAGCTAGGAGTCCCCATGGGCATCTGTGTGGCCTCCCAGGACATCGATGTACACGTGGCTGGGGGTCCTGCCAGGTGCATGTACAGCCTCGCAGGGCCTCTGTGTGTACRTGGGTGGTGGGGAAGGGAAGAGCATTCAGAGTTTGTGGTGACCTCCCTGAGTCTCCATGCACACAAGGCTGGGGCATCCTACATGCTTTCRTGCGGCCTCCTGGGGTCTGCATTACAGCGGGGCTAGGGCTACTGTACAGGTTTTCATTCAGAGCCCTGGGGCCCTTCGTGCACACTGGGCCAGGAGTCCCTACTTGCTTTCATGCRGCCTCCAGGGGCCTCCATCCACAATAGGGGAAAGGGGAGCTCTATGGGCTTTCATTTGACCTCCTGGGGCTTGTGTGTGCACTGGCCCCAGGGTGCCCTAAGGGCTTTTGTGCAGCCTCGCAGGGCCTCCGTGCACACTACGCCTGGGGATCCCTAAAGGCTTTCATGCAGACTCCTAGAGCCTCCGTRCGCACGTAGCTGATGGGGACCTACAGGCTTTAGTGCAGCCTCTGGGGTCTCCGTGCACTCTGGACTATGCAGTCTCCAAGGCTTTTGTGCAGCCTCTCGGGACCTTGCTGTGCACTGGTCTGTTGTTACCCTATGGGCTTTTGTGCTGCCTTTCGGGGCTTCCATGTGCACTTGGCCCTAGGGACTCCCTTTCGGCCTTTGCGCACGTGATTGGGGAGCCCTAAGGGTTTTCATTTGGCCTCCCGGTGCCTCCGTGTGCACTGGCCCCATGGTGCCCTAAGAGCTTTCGTGCCATCTCCCGGRGTATCTGTATGCACTGGGAAAGGGGGTCCCTATGGACTTTTCTTGAGACTCCTGGGGCCTCCATGGGCATGTAGCTGGAGGGGCCCTCTGGTCTATTGTGAGGCCTCCAGGGACCTCTATGAGCACTGGGAAGGGGAGCCCTATGGGCTTTCGTGTGTCCTCCCAGGCCCTTCGTTTGCCCCAGGCTGGGGAAGGCCCCATAGTCTTTAGTGTGACCACCTGGTGCCTCTACGCACACCAGTGTAAGGAGGCTCAACAGGCTTTCATGCGGCCTCCCTCAGCCTCCATGCATATGTGACCAAGGGTCCATACGGGTTCTCGTGTGGCCTCCCAGTGCAGCCATGAGGAAATGGAAAGGGGACCCTACAGGCATCTGTGCAGCCCCCCAGGGATTCCATGCACACCTTTCCTGGGGAGCCATTTGGGATTTCTTGCRGCCTCCATTCACACAAGGCTGGGGTGCCCTACATGCTTTCGTGTGGTCTCCTGGCTCCTCTCTGCAGACATGGATGGGGAGGCCCTATGAGTGAGTTCTCCTTACATGTGTTAGGGCCTTCATGCACACTGGSCTGGGGGAGCTGTACAGKCTTTGGTGCAGCCTCCTGGAACATCCATGCACACTGTCCTCATGGGGCTCTATGCGGTTTCGTGTGGCCTCGCGGGGCATCAATGCACATGTGACCAGAGGATCCCTTGGGGCACTCATGCTGCTTCCCAGGGCCTCTGTGCACACATGCATGGTGGGGCCATTTGCAATTTTTTCTGGCCTGCCTAGGTTTCCTTTCACACAAGGCTSGGGTGTCCTACATGCAGATTTGGATGGGGTGCCCTATCTGTTTTTCTGCGGCCTCTC
>PTEX01000017.1:3503-37390 GCA_003342815.1 Eudromia elegans
TCAACTGCTGTCATGCAAGGCCACCACCAAGGCACCATGTGAGACTGGACCACAGCCATCATGCAGGTGCCACCAAGAGGGGACTGAGTGCAGAGGCCAGGTGAAAGGACAAGGAGGGAGCAGGTGAGACCAGCAGCAGCCTCAAGTTGTGACAGGGGAGATTCAGATTAGATGCTAGGAAAAAATTCTATGTGAAAAGCGTAGTTCAACATTGGAATAGGCTGCTTAGCAAAGCGGTGGATTTACCATTCCTGACAGTGTTCAAGAAACGTGTACATGATAGGGAGATGGTTTAACAAGCATGGTGTTGAAGGGCTTACGGTTGGACTTTACGATCTTGAAGGTTTCTGGTCTCCTGAAGATTACCGAAATGTCAGAGAATAGCGGTTGACAGAGGTGTGTTGACACCAGCAGGCTGCTAGAGGACGGGGACGGGCCAGCACTTTACGGTTGTGCTGCTTCATTGATCCTCAAGTGAAGCAGCGAGCACAGGGAAGTGATCAGTGCATGTGTGTCTCCTTACCTTTTCAATAGAGCTACTTCGACAGGGGAGGGCAGCAATAAGCAGAGCAATCTCAGCATATGTGTTCCCTTCTTACCTGTTGCAGTACTGACTTTTAGGCACAGGAAGATAGTAGAGAGTGCTGCACAATGCACATTGCACACGTGCTGCCCTTTTACCTGCAATCATATGTTTTTGACAAGTTCAGGAGCCTCGTTCACTTTCCAGAATGACAGGACAATTTTGGGGTTTTTTTTCTCCTAACCATTAGTGTGTGAGCCTCATCTTACTATGCTTCCAATAGTAAGAATATCAAAGGCTCCAGTCCTCCTTTCGAATATTTAGGTATCCACCTTTTACCTGAAAAGCAGATTCTCCAAAGCTGGTGGCAAGAAAAGTTTCGCAGTTCACTGAGCTTGCTGTTGCCAGGGATCAGCAGGACGCTGACACTCCATTGCTGTCAGAACACGCAGGCACACCCCGTTTCTGTTGCGTCTCTGAGGTTATAACTGGTCTGGGCAGCACTGAGCACGGGCAAACCCTGGACAGAGGTGTGGCTCCCTACCAGAGCAGTACTGAACTTCCAGCATGGGAGGGCACCAGTGAGGGCACTAGAGTGCACTGCACTCCCCACCCCCTTACAGTACTGATTTTTAGGCACTTGAAGGCAGCGAGAAGCACTGCACAATGCAGGACACATCTGCTTCACCCTTTCAGCAGTGGTTCAGCTTTACTGGCAAATTCAAGGGGTCATGTGTTTTCCAGAATGGTAGAACTTTTATTTGGTTTTATTTTTTTCACACAGTAACTGTAGTTGAACAGGTATTCGTGTTTTAAGGATAAGAAACTCCCTATTTTACATAGTTATGTATGTATCCACTATCTTTACCTGGACTGAAGCAAGCAGCTCCTTTGAAGGGGTCTGCAAGAAAAATGTTGCTGTACAGTCCATACTTGCCCTTTCTAGGATCTTAATATGGTGTCTCCATCACCATCACTCTTCGCAAWGCATCTTCAATGGCAACCACACCCTCTCCAAGCTACTGAGGGTCTTCATCAGCTGCCAAAATTAAAGGTAGGCAGTCACCTCCATGCCAGTCAGCTATAGCCTCAGCTGCCAAAACAGCCAAAGCGTCCCAGATGCTCTGCGCAATAGCACCTTGCTGCTTGCCAGGCCACCTCACCAAGCCCACAAGATGCAACACAGTCTGCTCGTCTGAAGTGCTCAGCCCTCGCTGGGAAAAGACCCCAGCACAACCTGAAAAGAACAGAAGGCAAGATATTACCAAGAGGCAGCTCAACTGCACCCCATGTCGACAGACACAACAACCTCTCCCTTCTCTCACCCACTGAGGCTCCTGTCAGCGCTCAACTGCTCCTCTCTTCAACTTGCTGAAAGATTCTGCAAAGACAGCGAAATCGCTTGCTGCAGTGATGCAGGAAAGACCACAGTGCCTTCCTGCGGAGTGTTCGTTCCCACACCTTCACCTGCGTTGCTCACCTCTGCTGACCACCAGGCTCTCTTGCCACTCGGAAGCTGCTACAACACCTATAGAAGCAAAACAGTGGCAGGCAATGGAGACAGCRTCAGCAAGACACTCACCCTACACTAAGCTCCAATTTCTCTCACDGAGTGATGCTAACCTCACTGTGCTTGCTCAGGATGCGAGTTGCTCGCCGCTTTCCTTCACATCTGTACGCACAAGGCAAAAATGCATCAAGGGTACTTGCTCACCACAACACTGCCCTCACAACAGCAACCCTCCAGCTCACCTTATTAGGGCACAGCTCTTCCTTCCTCCATCTGCCTAGGGCCTGGTCAGAACACAGCTCTGTATCTGCAACAAAATAAAAATGCAATAACAAAAACAACTTGAGGTGCCGCACAGAGTGACCGAGCAATCACCCTTACAATCCCTCTCCCCTCCCACACCACACTCAACACACTACCACTGTGAACACGCAGCACCAAGGTAACTCCAGCCCCAAACAGACACAGACATACACATAGCAGGCACAAACATAGAGGAATGTGGGGAATGTTTAGAGCTTAATAAGGTAGGGAGCTTAGTATAACTTAGACTTAGCATAAGTAGATGATATAGTATAGCATAGGGCATGGCGCTCGGAAGATGTCGCGATGTCATGGAAAGACGGGAAGGAGGCGTGCAGCCTAGGAATGATTGAAGAGGACATATAARGCAATAAGTAAAAKAATTGTAGTAATGGTTTTAGAAGAATATGGATCTATGGCCTATCAAAACTCACTCTTCTCTTAGCATAACTGCAGACTGTCTTGACATGACTGCAGGCCGTGATGATTCTGCTGCACTACAAGGACTCTGAGAATAAAGAGATAAAGACGTTGGGAACRGAGCAGCCARGAACTGGGAGTGCTGAGGCTGCAAGGACACTCAGAGCAGAGAAGTAAAGAAATAGCACTGTGGAGCGAGCGGGAGAGTGGGAACCAACTCCAAACATGGGACTGAGTGAGCTCAACAAGATAAGAGTCGGACCACCTAGCCTAATTATATGGATGCGTGCCTTTAGCCAATCATTATGTTAGTGTGCGTGTGAACAATAGTATGTAACCAATCTCCAGTCAGAAGCAAGCTTCTGCATTCAGCCTGAGTATATATGCAAGCTAAGTTAAGCAATAAATGTCATTTGCTGCATCCTCATATTGGTGTCAGCGCTCAATGGCCCTGAGGCGGGGGTAACCTCAGCCCAGTCCGGCAACCGAACGAGGCTTGCCGATGCAAGTCGGCAACAGAGGAAAAACCTACACAAAAGGAACCGCGGCCACGCAGAAGATGCTGAACTCCAGAAAGCCTGATGAAGTCACAAGCATGTGGCTCTGATGCTCTGGACAATCCCAGAAAACAGTCAAAGGCCATTGCCTGTGATGGAAGTGACTGGCAAGAAGGATCTGAGACTGCCTTACCCCAAGGAGAACTCCAACAGGGTGCCAGGAAGGCGTGAAGCAAGATGGGCCTCAGAAGGAGGAGCGGCCAACAAGGCCTCAAAGACCGTCGCAAAGAGAAACGGCTGCAGACAGCCACAAGGCTGGAGAGACCCCTTTGTAGTCCTACGTGCAACCCAAAATGAGTACCTCTGGCACAAGGAGTGTTGTCTGCCAGGCAAACACAGTGGCCAACCAGAAAGACCCAAAGCCTTGACAACACAAGAAGTAAAACCATGAATGGGCACCAGGAAGGCACCAGAGCATGGAACAGCGGCACAAGATGACACAGCGATGGCTGCAAAGATGTCCCGCCATAACCGACACCTGCCCTAATGCTGCACAGTTAGGGATGTGCTACAGGAGCAAAAAGAACGAGAGCAATATCCACACCCGAGCAAAAGACAGCGAAGCTATGACACAGACCACAGACTACAGAATGATGCAGACTCTTCTTTTTAACATCTGAAGCAGTACCAAGGAAAATGAAGCAAGCTTAGGCACAATTTGAGTAGTACTGAAAGACAGGATACTAGCAAAATTAATGTTACTTTCACACCAGTACAAAATAACCTGAGCAAAAAGAGACATTGATTTCCTCTGCAAAGTTCTTGACACAAATGCAATATTTGAGGCCGTACTGTAACTTATGTGTAGAATGACTTTACAAATTACACAGGAGAACTTGGGGGGGGCGAGAGGGGAAAAAAAAAACCCCACACACCATCAGCACACAAAAAAACCCAGTATTTTTCAGTCTTGTTGGCAGCAAGTACTCATGTTCAGCAAATGTGGGGCACCTGCAAAAGAAAAGCTGAGTTCTACGACAGGCAAGTTTCTCATCTGCTCACTGCCATCATTTTGACCCATTTTGAAAACTGCGTTTATCTATGACGGCAAAAACAATGTTCATGGGGCCCTGTCGAAGATCTACCTGTTTTGCTAGTTGACAGGGAGGATGAGGGCGACAGAAAGAATCAGGCATCATGGGAAAGAATGATTGTGTTTATTATTGATATCAAATAATATGAAATTAAATGATACATGTAACAAAACAATAAGCTTACTATGCACTGGGTGTTAACAGCAGACAAAATAAGCAAGGTAATTCACTTAACCATTACTGTATGAGACAGAAAGAGAATAGTAATTAAGAAAAACACACATCACCAATTGCCTCAATACATTACCATGATCCAGATCCACAGACGCTGGGGAGCCCTTGTTGTAGCGAGGATTTGGAGAACCTTCCTGGCAACTGGGAGATCTTACGCGGTGCATCCATCCGTAAGGGAGGTCTCCAAAGTCGCTATAAGAGGGACCATCTTTTTAAAACCAAATCAACACAGCTTGCATTTTCTTTGGTAGCGGTAACATCCGGTATGTGCTGCTTTCCTTATGATCCGGGACCGGGGCCTGGCCAGGGCCCCGGCTTTGGATGGGAAAGTTTCCTTCAAGGTCAAAACCACTTGTCTGAGAGCCTACAAAAGTTACAATTTCATGGGGCTACATGCTGGGTTGCATGAGCGATGTACAGGCAAGTTCTGTGTGCTTCTACAAAGGCAGAGCCGTATTCAGCTGTAAGTCAAACTCTGACTTGGGCCTGTGGTTCAGGCCCTAGCACTTCACACTGAAATCCTCCGTGCCAAGCAGGTTGATGAAAATCAAACACACATCAACATCAATGGATCTGCTATCTGTCCCTAACCACAGTAGGCAATGAGAAAGACACCATACTAGCACAGCAAAAGTAGTTCTTACACCACAGATGTTAACAGAGGCATAAAGAAATAAAAGCACTGGAAATTCGTGCAGTCCCTGCTCACGTACCCCCATATGTTCAATCCCTGTCACACCCCATTACACAAAGTGACCCAGCCAGGTTAGTGTTCTTGTACAAGCAGCTAGGTTAGTGTTATGTATAAATACCAACCGAGGAAGATTCCAAATGATGATACTTCCTCTCTAAAACCATTACATTAACTACTGCCACTGAGCAGCCATGGGAAAATGAATCCTAGGTGGGCAATCCTTCTGCTCAACAATCCGCCTACATCAGAAGAATTTGCAAAAGTAGCATTTAAGTTAAATATGATTCCACAAAGCTAGCGCCCCTAAACAGCTCAGTCGACTCATGATTGAGACCGTTGCCACGTTCTTCCTCTGTAGGACATTTTGCAATTCAACGACTACAGCATCGCTTAGCTTTTCCTCACGTTCCTCTCAGATAACAGCATGGGGTTAAGGTTAAATCTAAGGCATCAGGAAGGGGTTTGGAAGAGACTAGGGAGTCCTGTCAAGACTAAAGGTCCCAAACAGAACTGGAGTGCAAAAGAAAGCATTCAAAGAACATGACAGAGTAAAACAAAGATGTTTCTGGGGTACTGCTGGACTGAGAGGACTTGACAGCACAAGACTCTTTGGGGGAATCTAGTGCAGACTAAATGCATCTTCTGGAGGCCACTGCACAACTAAGGAAGACCGAGCGCAACAACCAGGCCCTGCCTGAGACAAAGAGCAAGCCAGCCCTGGCTGGCGCCCTGCCCTTCTCCTCCCGCATCGCCGCTTCAACCCCCCCCGCCACGCGCCCCTCCCTCCTCGCTCTACAGCCCGAGGCGCCGCTCCCGCTAACCCGGTCCTCGAGCTCCGCCACCGCGTGACGCCGCCCTTCCCGACCCCGGGGCAGCTGCCCCCTCCCCGCGCACCGCAAGCGGACCGCGTGGTCCGAGACAGATCCCCAGCCCCACTCACCTCCTCCGGCGCCAGGCCCGGACGCAGCTGCTCCACAACTACACCCACCTCGCAGAGCAGCCCCAGCGCAGGGCACCAGCCGCAGGGTGCGCCCGCTCCCCCCCCCCCACCGCCGCAGCCAATCAGCACCAGCCCCAGCTGCTTATCCCGGCCCCGTCGCGCACAGCTGCTGCCTAGCACTAAGCTGCCCGGGAGAGGCAGCACGAGCCTCGTTAGGGACAGCTGGGGCGGTCGGTGCAGCAGAGCCCCACCCCCGCAGCTCGATGACGGCGCGCGCATACCCTAACCTCTACCCCTAACCCTCTAACTTAACCTAAACCCTAACCTTTCTAACTCCTAAACCTAAACCCTAATCCTCTAATCCCTAACACCCTAACCCTCCATCCCTAACCTCACCCTAAACCCTAACTCTCTAACTGTAACCTTGTTTCTCTAACCCTAAACCCTAACCCCAACCCTCTAATCCTTAAGCCCTAACCATAAAACACTAACCCCTATCCCTAACTGGTTGACCCTAACCCTAAATCCTAACCCTAAACCCCACAACCCCTACACCCTTACCCTAATCCCAAACCCTAACCATCTCCTGCTATTTTTTCTCTATTTGTGTTTCTGTGTCTCATCTTGTCACCCCCATCCTTGTCTCTGTAGCTGTTTATTTGTATTTCATGTGCATTGTTCCCCACAATCTCTTTGTGATTTGCGATTTTGTGAGAAAGGAGACATATTGCAAATCACGCAGAAGCAGCAAGCAAGCGGGCAAGCTAGTAAGCAAGCTAGCTAGCTCCTCCTTTATTTTTCCCTCTGAATTTATAGTCTATACACTTACAGAAGGTATTGTTACAAGCACATTAATTATCACTAATGAGTGCCTATTAAGGCATCCGATAGTCTCATCTCCTTCAAGGTCTACCTCCTCCAAACAGGATGTTCCAGGTGTGCAGCTTGTATCGTAATTCTTTCTTTACATCCGTGGTGACCTTCTGGCTATTGTCCATGTGTACTTGTTAAGAGAATATCATCATATTTTGTAATTATTGGCATAAGTTAAAAGTATTATGCTATACACCCACAGTGATCCTCTCTGTCTCCATGGCTGTCAGATAGTCACCTTCTGGTCACCTACTCCTGTACCCGTTCTGGTGTGTGTATTGTGCCTAGGTGCTCTGTAGTGGTTTGCTATGGGCCTAGTCTGTGTTGTGCTGGTAGGGTAAGGGTAGTGTTAGCCTAGTGTGTTATAGCACTTTCCTTGTGTTTTTTTATCTTGTTTGTCAGGTGGTATCTGCAATTGTCTATTTCTTATAATTCTGTCTATGTGTGTATATATTATCTATAATAAAGAAGAAAAATAATAAATATTTAGGTTTTTGGCAGGGCTCATTTGCATATGCCATGACTTTTAGGGCAAGAAAAGGATACTAGCTGGGAGTAAAAAAGTAAATTTCTTTTTATTATTTAGTTTTTTACTCCCAGCTAGTATGCTTAAAATAGAGCACAGGAGGAAAGCAAGAGCAAAGAGTAAGAATTAAAAGAGCAAAACAAGAAAGCAAAGCAAAAGAGAGTACAGGAGCAAGCAAAGCAAAAGAGAACTAAGAAGGAAAGTGAAAGCAAAGAGAGCAAGAGGTAGAGAAAAGAGTAAAAAAGTAAAAGCAAAGACAATTAAGAAGTTAGAGAGCAAAGCATTAAAGCAAAAGTAGAAGGTGAAAGTAGAGAGCAAAACACATAAAGAGCAAGTCTAATATAAGGGAAAAGCACAGAAAGTAAAAGTAAAGAGAGGAAAAAACAAGAAAGAAAATGAGAACAAAGCAGAAAAGTAAAAGGAGCGAAGAAACCAAGATAGGCAAAGAGAGAGCAAACAAACCAAAAAATACAGAGGAGAGCAGGTAAGTTAAAGAGCAAAGCAAGTTAGAGAGCTAAGAAAGTAAAAGTAAGAAAACAAAGTAAGAAAAAGGTAACAGAGCAAAACGAGCAGGAGAGCAAAGGCAAAAAGTAAAAATGAAAGGGCAAAGCACATTAAAGAGCACAAAGCAAGCAGGAAAGCAAAAGTAAGAGAGCATGAAGCAAAAGAGTAAGCCAAATTAGGAGAGCAAAGCAAGTGAAAGAAGGCAAAGCAAGGAAACTTAAAGAGCAGAGTATACAGCAAAATAGACAGGCATCAAGATAAAGAACAATAAGAATAGACAAAAGGCCTAACACTAAAAAAACCATGATCTGTAAAGAGAAAAAGAAGGATAGAAGCAGCCCAAGATAAAAATAGGAAGACTGGACAAATCAGGCTTCTTATTTTCATAAGAGTAAAAGGGAAAGAGAAAATAAGAAAATAAGAAGGGTAAACACGGCCAGTATGTACTTAAAGACACCACTGCCACAACCATCTTTATTTGAAAAGAGACACAGACACCTATGTTTTTACCATGCTCATTGCTCAAAAAAAAGATACCCTCCGAAGTATGGCTGTGGCTCTGTTCACCCGCACTTTGCCAGACGAGCTCTCCATTGCCAAGGCTGTGATCACACCTAGAACAAACAAAATTATCGAGTGATGCTTCCACTAGGCAGGAGTGGGGACTCCTAGAACTATAGACACACCATTATATTCAGGTAGTCTGCCTCACCTCAAGTCCTTAGCTGTGAATGAAAGAGGTCCACTCAGTACATGGATTATCAGAGGAAAGCCAAATAATGAAGCAGCCAGTTTATAATACCCCAAAAAACAAAAAAAAACAAGCAAAAATACACTTGGATGTTGCTCATACCTATTCAAGCTTCTGGTGTCCCCTCAGCTTCTCCTCTCGGTGCTCACAAACATACAAACACAGAAAGAACAGCACTCCGTAAAGGGATGAACAAAAAACCCACATATACGCACACCTCAACTGCAACCGCATCCCACGACAACAACTGTACCTCTTCAGCTAAAGCCTCCAGATCGCTGGCCTGTGTGCAGTGACTGCTATGCCTGCCATACGATCTGTAAAGGCAGAAAGAAGGGCAAGACTGGGGAGAAACCCTGTCCCGTCCCCCCCTTCCCCTCCCCCACCCCCCCACATAGACTAGGGTCTGCTTGCTCACACAGAGCAACACGCACCTTTCTGTGCCACGCTGGAATGGGAGTGAGTCGCTATCTGCATTACTCGGTGCCTACAGCCACAAAGGAAAAAGTCACTGAGAAAGCCCACAGACCAAAACATTCTCCTTCCAACAACCCTTTAGCTCACCTTTTTACATCAGAATCCTTTCTTCTCTCAGCTCTTTCAGGAACTCTGGGAATGCTGCTCAGTGTCTGAAATGCAAATACCCACCGACTTGACCAAAGGCTCCCTGCCCTCTCGCACGCAGGCCGACCGATTGCCGCTCTGGGCCGTCGCTGTCAAGCTCCGCACACTACTATGGCCGACTCAAAGGAGTGAGGCAGCTCTGGCCACACGGGGACAGATGTGCACACAGTCATCATCGGACGAACAAAGAAAAGCCTAATGCAAAAAAGAATTGGTACCGCACGGCACAGGACTCGAAAAATCCTATGATGTCAGAACTGTCCAGCCCTGGTGCTCAGCAAAAGCATACATGAGAGTCAAAGGCCAGAATGTGTGTCAAAAAGAGCTGACGAAGCCAGAGAGAGCAATGCGAAAGAGTCTGGCTAGAAAGATCCGAAGCTGCAATAAGGCAGGGAAGACCACCCCGAAAGGGTGCCGAGAAGACACAATACGAGAATGGCCTCCAAAGAGGAAAACATGGCCAAAAGGGACTGGAAGATGGTCACAAAGATGGATAGCTACAGATTATCACAACGTGGAGACTGAGGAACAGAACGTCCCAGACCCGCGTAGGCAGCACAAGATGGGATCTGCTGGCGCTATAATGACAACTCAGGCCAGACAGGAAGATAAAGGATGTCTACAGCATGACTGCTCCAGAAGACAAAACCAACAGGACAACTTCAAGACCTACCCAAAACAGCACAGAAGTACAATACACACCATAGAGATGCAGGCTAGAGCACCCCCCCTAGCAAATCCACGCTTTCTCCTGCACAATGCCCAAACAGCACGCTCACACCACCACATATCCACAAAAGGCATCCATATTAGACAGTCTGTCACCACAAGCATACACACACACAGACTCAACACAGCCCAATATCCACGATCCCTTCACTTAGCTTCGTCAGAGCACCGGGTCACCGTAGGACTTCAGGAACCATCCTTGACAGGCAGACGCATCCTCTTTGATCTCGTTTCACATACTCCGTTCACCTTCATCACCTGCCAAACCAGAAGGGAGGGAGTCATCCCCACTGCGAGCAGGTCCTGCCTTGGCCAAAAACCCTCCTTAAAGTACAGCTGTCGCTCTGCTCACCCAGGCCTTACTGGATCCACTCTCCTGTATCGTGGCTGTGGTGATACATGGAACAAAAAAATTACCGAGTCTTCTACTAGGCGTGGATGATCCATCCCAACACTCCTAACATGTGAGTCATCTTCACTGTGGCAGGTGGAAAGACAAAGGAAGCCTATAGTACTACTGGTGTATGGTGTCAGATGCATTCTGTAAACTAATGAACAAGAGCCATCTCAATGCCTGGGCAAAATGGCATGCAGCTATGACATATACCATAGAGATACAGGCTGGAGCTGCCTGCCATAGCAAATTAACACCTTCTCCTGTGACACCAACAGCACCAGCCCCATGCACCACTCATCCAAAAGCAGCAACCATACTAGAAGGTCAGGTAACGCAAGTACACACATGCATGCAGAGTCAAGACGGCCCAACATTTGATACCCATCTGCTTAGCTTTGGTGAGGCTCTGGGGCACTGCGGGACCTCAGGAGCCATCTTTAACTGGCAGACATATCTTCTTTGATCTTTGGATGCCCCATTTACCTCCACCACCTACCAAATCGGAGCAAGAGTGGTCACCCTTGTAACGATTCAGCTAGCACATCTACCGGAGAAACTTCCTTCTATGAAGTACCCCTGTCACTCTGCTCCTCTGCTCTGTGCCATATCCTCCCTTTGCTATCGGGGCTGTGATGACACTATGTCAAAACCACACTCCGGTATTTGGACTGCGATGACATCTAGAACAAACAAAAGTACCAAGTGACTCTTCTGCTTCTGGAGGCGGGGAGGAAGGAGTAGTCCAAGAACTACTGACACATCAGCATGCTCGGTATTGGCCTCCGAAGAGGAAAATGTGGCTGATAAGGTCTCAAAGACGGTCATGAGGATAAAAGGCCACAAATTGCCACCACCCAGAGACAGAGGGACAGAACACACCTTTGATGGGAGCACAACATGGAATCTGATGGCAGAATGATGAGGACAAAGACCAGGCAGAAAGACCAGGGATGCCTACAGCACTGCTGTTCCAGGACACCAAGATAGAGGCATCTTAAGACACGATCGTAACAGCACACAGCTACAAAAGGAGTCACAGAGAGAGGCTGGAGTTATCTGCCCTACCAGACCCACAGGTTCTCCTGTGGAAGACGCAAAACACTAGCCTTACACATCACTCATCCAAAAGAGGCATCCATACTAGACCATCTGGCAGCAGACACCCACAAAGAGACACCCCGCTATGCCTCAGTTTAATTTGGGCAGGGCACCAGGTCACTGCAGAACTTCAGGAGCCATCCTCAGCTGGCAGAGGTATCTTCTTACATCTAGTTTTGGGCGCCCTGATCACCTGCCAAACCACAGGATGAGCGGTGATGCTCGTAATGGTCAGTTCCTGTGTTGGCCACAAAACCAGTTGTCTTCACGGTGCTGCTATCGCTCTGCTTACCTGTGCTCTGCCAGATGCATGCACCAGTATTGGGGCTGTTATGACACCCATGATACCTGGAACTAACAAAATTACCAAGTGACAATTCTGCTAAGGCAGGAAGAAGCAGTTCTAGAACAATTGACACACCATTATACTCAGTCTGCCTCACCTCACGTCCTCAGTTGTGACTGGAAAAGGCCCATTGGTATCTGAGGAAAGAGAGGAAAAGCAAATCAAGAAGAGGGAGCCTGGCAGGACCTCACCACACAAAAAGAGTAAAACACACACAGACGTCCCCCTCTTTCTTGCTCAGGCTTCTTGTTACCCCTCAGCTTCTTAGCAACCCCCCAACAAAATCTTCAAACGCCAAATGAGCCCACCTTGAAGCGATGAGAGAACCGCACGCCTTCTGTGACAATACCCTGCTTTACCCGGTCCCCTCATTCATCTCTGCTGTCATGGCTATGGATGACTACACCTGCCATAGTGCCTGTAAAAGCAAAATAGCATTTGGCAACGACAACAATGCCAGCAAGATAACTGTCCTGCGCTAGCCTCGGCTTCCTCTCTCAGATCTAGGCTCAGCTTGCTACACTCCTCCAGGACGTGGGAAGCCTGCATCTCTGCATTGCTATGCATCTACACAGACAAAGCACAGAGTCATGGAGGAACCCCACTGATCACCCCACGCCACTTTGAGCACTGGAAGCTTTGTGAGCTAAGCTCCGGTACTCCTAGCACTCTTTTTTTTTTTTTAAGGGAGTAGAGTGCCCAGAGAGTGTGGGGATAGCTATAACCATGGAACTGTTCCAGCAGGCTCCGGCTTGCTCTGAACATGCACCTCGATTTTCACATTCCAGTCACTAACATTGCAACATCCGAACTCCAACTCAAGTACTTCTTCTTTGGTCTGAGAGGTCTTCTATCATAGAATCATAGAATCATAGAATGGCTAGGGTTGGAAGGGACCTGTAGAGGTCATCTGGTCCAACTCCCCTGCACACACAGGGTCCCCTAGAGCATGTGGCACAGGGTGATGTCCAGGCGGGTTTTGAAGATCTCCAGAGAAGGAGACTCCACCAGCTCTCTGGGCAGCCTGTTCCAGTGCTCTGTCACCCTCACTGTTAAGAAATTCTTCCTCAAGTTCCTGTGGAACTTTTGGTGCCTCAATTTGTGGCCGTTTCCCCTAGTTCTATCACTGGCCACCACTGAGAAGAGGCCAGCCCCCTCCTCCTCACTCCCTGTCTTGAGATATTTATATACATTGATCAGATCCCCTCTCAGTCTTCTTTTCTGCAGGCTGAAGAGGCCCAGCTCTCTCAGCCTTTCCTCATAGGGCAGATGTTCCAGACCCCTAATCATCTTCGTGGCCCTGTGCTGGACTCTCTCTAGCAGCTCCACATCCCTCCTGCACTGGGGAGCCCAGAACTGCACACAGTACTCGAGGTGCGGCCTCACCAGGACTGAGTAGAGGGGCAGAATCACCTCCCTCGACCTGCTGGAGACGCTCTGCTTAATGCATCCCAAGATCCCATTGGCTTTCTTGGCCACGAGAGCACACTGCTGCCTCATGGTCAACTTGTCGTCCACCATGACGCCCAGGTCCCTCTCTGCAGGGCTGCTCTCCAGGAGGTCGGTCCCCAGCCTGTAGGCATGTCTAGGGTTATTCCTCCCCAGGTGCAGGACCCTACACTTGCCCTTGTTGAACTTCATGAGGTTACTCGCCGCCCAGCTGTCCAGTCTGTCCAGGTCCCTCTGGATGGCAGCGCAGCCCTCAGGGCTGTCAGCTATTCCTCCCAGCTTAGTATCAGCAAACTTGCTGAGGGAGCACTCCATCCCTTCATCTAGGTCGTTAATGAATAAATTGAACAGGACCGGACCGAGGACTGACCCCTGGGGGACACCACTATCCACAGGCCTCCAGCTGGACTCAGCACCACTGATTACTACTCTCTGGGCCCTGTCATTTAGCCAGTTCCTAATCCACCTCACTGTCCACTCATCTAACCCATTCTTCTGGAGCTTGCCCAGGAGGATGCCGTGAGGGACGGTGTTAAAAGCCTTACTGAAGACCAGATAGATGACATCCACCGCTCTGCCCTCATCTATCCATCTAGTCACCCCATCGTAGAAGGCTATCAGGTTAGTCAAGCATGATCTCCCCTTGGTGAACCCATGCTGGCTACTCTTGAGCACCTTCTTCTCCTTCATGTGCCTGGAAACAGCAGTCAGGATGACCTGCTCCATGACCTTCCCAGGGACAGAGGTCAGGCTCACCGGCCTGTAGTTGCCCGGCTCCTCCTTCTTGCCTTTTTTGAAGACTGGGGTGACATTGGCTTTCCTGTGTTTTTCTATGTTTTATGGCAATTGTTATCCAAGCTCTCGCTTTTTGTCCCTTCCTGGTTTGACTTTCTTTCCGCAACAGTGCATTTCCTCACAGCACACAGACAACTCACACCTCACAGATCCTGTTTCCCAACAGAGCAAAGGGAAATATCAGCCATCGCTGTCATCAGCAGAGAGGTCTCTAACCTGCCACCAGGAGGGAGGGCTCATGGTAACAATAAGAACCAGAGGAAAATATGATGAGTAAAGTGTGCTGTAGCACATTCCTGACTTTCCCGTCACCCACCCACCCTTTTTTGTTCTTTCAGATATATTCTGGCAGTTCTTCCTGTTAACCTTATGAATTTCTACAGACATGGGCAGTGTGATGGAGCCAAGCCTCGTTCTTGCAGCATTTAATCCCACCTGCGTACGCACTCTGAGCTGTCATGGCCTGTGATCTCTAGGACTTGGAGCCAGCCTGAGCTTCGCGGCCTGCATCCCGGCCTGCTGAGGCCAGTCCCCGGGTTGCCGAGGAGCCGTGCCGCAGTGCAGGCGACAGAGAGGGCGCAGGGGAGGGGGGAAGGGGGCGAGCTGCGGTGCACCCCCAGCCGGCGGCTCCTGCGCCAAGCACTCGCCCGGTCCGCCTCAGCAGGGAGCGCCGCGACGAAGGAAACGCGGCGGTGCCGCGGCGGGAAGGGGTCTCGATGCCCTTCTCAGGTGCGCCAGGCAGCCTCCCCGCCAGCTGCTGCTGGTGCCCGGCGCCTCTGGGAGTCCTCTGGTAACTACCTGGCTCGGGTGCGTCCGAGAGGAGGGGACTCTTGAGCGGCGGCGGGGTCCCTGGAAGCCGTGCCGCTCAGGGAAGCGGGGGTGGCAGGCCCCCACAGCGCGGTCCTGAGGGGCAGCCGGGCCGTGCGGCGCCGGAATCGCCCGCGGGGCGGGGCTGATGGCGTCCGCATGCTCCCCGTCTTTCGGCGGAGGCCTCGCCGGCCTGGCGACGGCCCTGAACCGAGGAGGAACAGACATTGTCTTCAGAGGTCTATGTTAGCAAAGCAACAAGCAGAGAGTCTCAGAAGAGCTCAGAATGAGGTCTGTGGGATGTGAGCCTAATGGCTTTTGATGAGCTACATTTTCTTCTGTTGATGTGTATTCTATATATATTCAAGTATAGTAAGGTCTTTGAATATATGTGCAGATATTGCACATATGTGTACTCAGAGGCATAAGATGGTTTTACCTATAGGAAGAGAAATCCTGACCTTTCATTTTGTTTTTCAAATCACGGAAAAATAGAGAACTATATAGGTGAATTGATGAATTTGGGAAAAAAAATTTGAAAAGCGAAGTTCTCTGGGTTTCTTAAGACTGATATCTTAAGATATCTTAAGACTTTTTTTTTGTCATTATCTACTGCTTTACAGAGGCATCTTAAATATTTTAATTACAGAATAATGATTTGTGTGGGAATGCCTTTTTCCACAACAGATTGCAAAGATAACTGGCATTCAGTCAATATTCTTAAGTTTCTAGGGGCTTTAGAAGATAATTGCTTTAGTTCTGGTCATGTAAGACAACATTTTTTTCCAGAAAAAAATGTACAGTTTAAGATATTTTTGAAATGGAAGTTACAAGGTCTCATTAGTCTTTTTAAAGTATTCTTTTTCCTTCCTTCCTTCCTTCCTTCCTTCCTTCCTTCCTTCCTTCCTTCCTTCCTTCCTTCCTTCCTTCCTTCCTTCCTTTCCTTCCTTTCCTTCCTTTCCTTCCTTTCCTTCCTTTCCTTCCTTTNCCTTCCTTTCCTTCCTTTCCTTCCTTTCCTTCCTTTCCTTCCTTTCCTTCCTTTCCTTCCTTTCCTTCCTTTCCTTCCTTTCCTTCCTTTCCTTCCTCCTTTCCATTAAGAATTTAAGTCCTCTATGTTCCCATAAGTTTTGTGACCTTATTATTGGTTCTGCAAGCATTTTAAAACAGATGAAAATACTAAAATTTTGCAACTTAGTTTATTCTAGAGAACTTCATTTTCATTTTTTTTTCAGCAAACCAGTTATAAGAAAGATGTTGAATGGTTGTGAATTTAATAATACAAATGTGCAATACAGTGCAATACATGTGCAATACAGTTTACTACAAATTTAAAGCTGTTAAAGGAATTTGAGTAAGGAATTTGATTATGTTAAGACCACAGTCAACTGAATTATGATTATCCAAGATATAAACCTTTGCTCTAGCAAAGCATTATTCAATCTTCAATGACTATAGTTGATTTTCATTTTTTTTTTATTATTACTGAAAGTTTTAAAGTAAATCTTTCCATGGTCAGATAATTTAGATCATGCTATGCTCGATGCCTGGTGTGGAGGTTCAAATCTCACTTTAGAGTTTAATAGGGCTCATGACAAGCAAATGATATGTGTATTTTTTGGAATGCTGGATGAAGAACCATTGGGAATATTTGTGTAAAGGAGAAAATAGTAAAGAGCTTCATGCTCTTGAAAACATCTTCATTTCTTTGTGTTAGACTTCTAAAGATGTACAGCTGGAGGTTAAGACTCATTTGCAATGAAGTGGACTGTTGCTGCCTAACAAAGTTGACCCTTGTTCTGTCTGAGTTTTTGAGTTTCCCTAAAGAAATAATACAGCGTGGTAATGCCATCCTTCTTTTTTTCCTCTTAAGAGAATGTAAGTCTCTGAGATGGCTGCATTGCTGTCTGGAGTTGAGGCTGTAGACAACATCTTTTAGTGCCCTGACTGAAGAAAAAGCATTAGCCCTAAGCATGTGTTCCAGGTGTGTAGAAACAGTGCAGAGGGAATTGCCGTGGAGGTTTCTGCCAATTTTCTCCAATTAGGAGATAACTCTTCAGGAGCTAGCCACTTTGGCCTCAGCTTTTATGGAGTAGAGTGCTTAAGGAGGGCAGTACTGCAGTGGCACCGTCTGCAGCCCTTTCCCTGAAGGAACGCGGCACCTCCCTCAGACGAACTGTTTGGCCCCTGCCTTCCCTGGGGCTCAGCTGTTGCCCATGCAGGGCCGCTCTCGGCCCGGACTACAGCTCCCAGCGAGCCCCGGCGGCGGCGCGGCGCCTGAGTGGCTCCGGGGTGGTCGCGCGCGGGGCCGTGCGCCGCGACTGAGCCGCGGCAGCGACGCTGAAGGGGCGAGGCTTCGCCGCCTGTGCCTGCATGGAGCTGAGCGGTGCGGAGGCGGCCTCCACGCGGCTTCTCAGCTTTACGCAGCGGTACCAGAAGGAGGGGGTGAGGGTGGGGGTGAAGAAGGCGGCTCGCGCAGTCAGTAGTGGATGGGTAGTACTCTGTGTGCTGTGGCGGGGGCCCAGCGCGGGCGAGGCGCCATGGGGGACCGAGGCCAGCTGGGCCAGGCAGCTCCCGGGCTTCCCAGCGCAGAGGGGGCGGATGTCTCGGCGTTGCTGGCTTCTCTGTCTGGGGTTACTGTAGGTGATGTGGATGCAGGCAGAACAGTATCTCTTGACTGACTTTGCCACCCTTTCAACATTAAGCTGGGCATTGCTGGTGTAGTAACCGTGGAATTGCCCGCTCATTTTAGCGTGTCTGCATCCTCTGTGAAAACAGATTACCTGATAGGTATGTTGATGAGTGGGATCTGATTGCTGAGGAGGCAAACAGACTGTGTTGCTGTGAACACTAGGAACTTCTCTTGTTACTATCCATTTATACAACAGTATCCATGTTCCAAAAGAAATGGAGGAGAAAGGTGGTGTATATCCTGCATACTGTAAAAATGCTATAAAAGTGATTTTTTTTAGATTGAAATTATTTTTGCTTTCCTACAGCTCATCTGTAATAAGACAGTTTTGCAACGTAAATTCTAAATTATTGAACCAAACTTATCTGAGCCATTGCTCAGTATTTCAATGCTGGCGGCTCACCTTAATAGGATAAAAATTCCTCTTAAAATTTGCCTAATTAGAGCAGCAGTATTTTTCTAATGTAGACCAGGTCAGAACTGAGAAAGGATGTAATCCAATGAAGAAAATAAGTAAAGACAGTTAATAGAAAAATAGAAAATTTTGTAAATTAGGTAATATGATAAGTCAAGGGTATGGTAAGTAAAGAATTGGGTAGTAGCTAAGAAGGGACAGTCAAAGAGGTAGTCTATAATTCCCTGTGGAATATGTAGATTTATGCAAATTGAGTGATAATAGAAATCTGGTATTTGCATAAGTTTTAAGCTAAAATGTGTAGGTTTCTATAGGTTGTTCACATTAGCATTTATATTGATAAAAGATTCAGCCTTGTATGTAGGTGAGGCTAAGTTATATATAAAATAGATAAATATGGTTTTGAAAAGACTGCTGGTGTTTTTAAATTTAGGTATGTTTTAGATACTTTGAATCAAGCCCCAGATGATCGAAACGTTAATATTAAAATTCTGTTGGAAAATTGCTGCTGATTTGTCCATCTGTTTGCAATCATGTTTATGGAGTGTGGTTTTTTTTTTGCTCTTTTCAATCCTGCTCTGCCTTAAAGCTATTAAAATTACATCCTTCTTTTGCATGTGTTGTGTTAGTGAACATCTTTGCTATTCTAGGCATAGATATACTGAGCAACAGTTATTACAGTTTGCAGTCTATATTGTTGATTGTGTTTACATACCTATTTTCAAAAATATTGTGCTACATTAATTTTAATTTATTATTGTTTTTATAATTTTAAAACTTTTTCTTACTATATTGGTTCATTATTGGGAGTGCGTAAGCCTGTCAAACCAGAGCTGGTTTAGTTTATTTCTTCTCTTTAATATGAGACTTGTCCTTAACTAAAGAAAAGGAATTATCTATTATTATCTAGGTCTGTTCAGTGAGGCTTAGATGTTCCTTTCTGACTGATGTGCATAGTGAAATGATTTGTTAATCTCTGCCACTGTCAGGTTTTTGTAACATGTTTGTTGCATTGGAGAAACTTCAATTTTTTGAACGGAGTGCTATCAGAAAAATGCCTTTGATATGAAAGGGACATGATTTGCGGGGAGAGAGTTTCCTTAAATTACCTGAATATAGTTTGTGGAAAGGATAAGAACATAAACTTTTCAGGCACAAATGCTCTTCATGCTTTTTCTAAACTTACCTGTGTATTCCATCTTATTTACGTGGTCTACGAAAATACATTATTTCTCCACGTTAATCTCACTCTTAGTGCTCTCTGTATCATTTTTGTGGATATACCATATCCGATCACATCTGGGAATTTCTGTGCTCTTGAGCTCTTTAGGTTAGAAAGCAGTCTCATGAATTCATCTTACAAGGGAAGCATAGACTTTTTTTGCTCTTTTTTTCTTTTCCACTTCTCATGAAGATGGTTCCATTCATAATGCAGTATGCCCGCAATACTCTTTGCAGTGACTTTATAACTTGTGTTTATGTTATCCAGACTTGAAACATGTAAGTGTCCTGACTTTTCCGAGGCTTGAAAAGATTTATAGTGCTTGTATTTGTTGTTGGATTTTCCACACTCTCCTTAAATTGACATCTTACATATACTTCTCACATACGCTTAATCAAAGGTAGAACTTAAAATTTCAAAGCTCGACAAGAATAAAATCAATCCTAATCACTGCTTCCTTAAAATTCTGTGATCGATACTGTCAGTGACAAATGTTTTTCGACCAGAATTCCTTCTGCAGTCGATTCCAAGCCAACTAGTACACCTATCCACAAAAATGAATGATATAGAGCAGAAGTTCACACAAAGAACCTAGCACCTCCATGGTTACAGTTGTGTTTTTTTTCTGTAAAAGTGAAAACTGTGCAAAATACAGTGCTTTAAGATGCATTGCAAATGATGCATTCTACTTGTTTCTTGAAGCTTCAACCAAATGTCATGTATTTATTAGAAGATAGAAATGCTTAAAGTTGTCTTTGATGCAATAATATTTTCTATGTTTTGGGGTGGGGGGTAGGGTGGGGGGGAGGAGGATTCCAAATTCCGTTTAAGGTGCGTAAAGAGACAAATAACAACTTTAATCCCATAAAAAGCCTAATGTATTTATGTTTTTATAAAAAGTCTTTCACTGATTAAGTTAACACATTTTGGATTATAATCTTGAGAACCTTTCTTGCTGACTTTTTTTTTTGTCTGTATAGATGTTTATTTTGACACATTTTTGTTATGTTGCCCAGTCTTAATAACTGCAGTAAAAGTCCTTTAGCTGCATTTTTGTGTGTGTGTGTGTGGTTTTTTTTTTTCTGATTTTTCGTAAAGAAAGTGAACTGATGGCTAATAGCATCAAAATATTTCTTTCAAAGTGTGCTGAAATAAGGCTTTTTTTTTTTTTTCCTCTTCAGCTGCTGAAAACATTGTGTTTGCAAAACAATGTATAATATGCAGAATTCTTCTATGTAAATGGCATGTATTACAGTAGAAGAAAAAGATACTGGGAATTTGCCTAATTAGAGATTATCTAATTTGGCTCATATGGGCACATCAGTTATTGCTACAAAACAATAAAAGATATAAATGTTACAGTACAAGTTACTCTTTGGTGAGGGCAGTTCAGTCTTTTCACTCTTCAGGCCCTGTTTTTCTTTGCAAGCTGAGAAGGAAATATTGGGTGTTGTGGTACGCTCCAATTCCTGCGTAATAATGTCGTAGTATTGCCTGAAGAGATTGATTTGAAGGTTTAGTAGCAGCACCACTAAGTCTACAACAGTACTGGATGTGAAGTCCTCATGATGTGTATTCACTTAAGCTTTCAATATACTTCTAAACATTTTACTTGAATATTAGTAAACTGCCTGTCTCTGCCCAGGAGGAGGAGATCCCCAAATCTCCTTATTTAGCAAAAGCTTTTTTTGTTGGCCTCCACAAAGATTGTTTCATCTTTAGCTAGATAGCTAGATATGTACTTTTAAAATTCCATCCAGGTAGCAGGTAGCATTCTGAAACAGCCTTGCCTACTAGAAATTATTCTTATTGTAGTTGATTTGAAATTCATGCAACTCCTGATTTTTAATACTGTTTCACTTTTTTTTCTTATTCTACTTTCTGCCCAGCTGTGGGGAGAAAGAGAAGAAATTATTGCTGTTACTTTAAATTAGATTATAAGCTGTTTGGACCACAGACTTTTTTTTTTTTTTTTTTTTTTTTCCCTGATCCTAAGCATGGTAAGGCTTTACACTGATTAGTTTGCCTAAGTACTTCTCTCTAGATATAGTGCTGTGCATCTTATATGTGATGAAACGGTAGCTATTTTAATGGCAAAGGCTCCTGTGTCAGGACCCAAGTCCAATTTCTTCTTTTAACACAGACTTTCCCATATTCTTCTGTAGATTCTTCATGTAGGAACATCCTTAAAGATATTTCACCCCTGATTCTCAGGAAAGCTAAGATAGTAACTTCCCTCACTCAAACCTAAATTTATTGTATGGGCAAGCAAAAGCTAAAAACCTAATTTGTTGCAATTGTGTTCAGGTGGTAATTTGTCCAAATATGTGATTGTTTTGGAGCTTTAAAAAATTGTATCTGTTATGATTTTGCCTCAGTTCTTGGAGTTGTTTTTCTTCAAATCACTTTAATTGCTTCTACTGGGCCATGTATATATATGTCCCCATAGGTGTCAGAACACAGACTTTGCTACTGTCAGAGACCAGACTGGCTGTATAGGTCATTTCTTGCTTTGGAAGCAGTATAGCTGCATTTGTGCACCACAGTGCATGTCTGAAAGGGACCTGACTGGGAAGGTATGGTGTTAATGGCATCTGAAAGTTTTATTCACAAAAAGCTGGAAAGACAGCTCTGTCATTACTACTGCCAGTATTCCTGCTTCACTGTGGTGGGTCATCTAAAATGACTATTAGTGTTATGTCCTTATGTTTCCTGTATGATTGACATGCTGGAATCAAATACTGGAGTTAATTCAATTAGTTTTAAATTTGTACTAGGTCTGTCTTTTTTTGTATCACTTTTACTTGTATGAAGACATTGAATCCAAATGGACACAATTCAGAAATACAAATCATATTTAGTAAATTCAAAGTATATTTAAACACAAGTCCAAAAGGAAAAAATGTCCACAAAGTAAAGTAATTTAGAGTCCAGTGTCATGGGGTCGAGAAGGAAGCATAAGGGTGTTGAATTATCAGGTAAATATTTCTTCAGTTTATTGATGTAATTCTACAATTTATGGCAAAAACAAACAAAAAGACCCTTATATTGTTGGACCCTTATGGATGCTTTTTAAATTGTTTTTCTTACATTAAAAATAAAAATGATCTATTTTCATTATTGCTGTAAATTTGATAGAATGATTGAGCTGCTAGATGTGTGTGCTGGGTGATCAAATTACTGCTCCTCAATATTGTTGCCCAAATCCTTTTGTTTTATCACTTTATTTTAACATGCATATCTCCATTTCAAATATGGGAAACTCGGTGTTTATAGTTAAAGGAGGTAGATGCCATCTATTTGATGTCAAGATTCGCATGTTGGTGTACTTAATGTGACATGACTATATAAGATTATATATGCTAACGCATAAGAGATTTTGAACCTTGCATTCTAGGCTTTCTTTTTGTTTGCTTGACAATTTTAGCTTTGTTAAGATTAGGGGAGATGGAAATCTAGGAAGTGCTGTTCTTTCTTTACACTTTTGAATTAAAATAATTACTTAATTTCTACCTGTGTTTAGGCTAAATAAAGACTCCCTGGTAAAGGTGGTATTAACATACCAAGTGTGAGCTTATTGAACATAGTGTACCTGTTTCCTTAGATTAAACAGAGATCACAAATGCAATTATAAGCCCCTATCTACCTTGGAACTCTGGGTTGATCACATCATGACTAAAAGTTAAATTGTGGCTTTGACTTTCAATCAGGGCACAGATATTGCTTTGTATTCAAATGTATTATGAAAGCCAAACTGCAATGGCTGCTAGAAGTTGTTTGTGTTGTAAGAAATGTTGCTTTTAGTAATGAGAATATATACTGTAAAATTCAGCGGGAATTATTTTGCAAATGGTAGAGTATAGTGCTGTGGGAACTCTAAGGCTACGCGCATTAATTGCAGTGTTTCTTTTCTAGCTCTGTTTCTGAAGACCTGGGTTGCAGACGTGGAGAGTTTAGCAGAAAGCATTATGGATCTGTGGAGCTGGTAAGTTTACACAGCTCATCCTGTAATCCTTAAGTTTATAATGCGGAGGCTAAGTCCTTTTCTTTTGATTGGAATTATTTTGAAAAATATGCTTTCTAAGGTATGCTTCAAAATGATAGCATAATAAAGAAAGGGTTTGAAGAAGGTTCAGAAATGCCCTTCTGAGAACTTTTTACCACCTTGTTTATGAAGCTTTCATCTTATTGTGATAGATGGGGCTATTTATATAACACCCAGACTTTTGTGTTTACTTCCACATTATTCAGAAAAAGATAAATCCTCTGAATATGTTCACTTGAGGGCATGGTGAAAGGTGTTAAAATTAACAGAACTAGGCAGAATAAAGATACTGGAAAACCTTTATTCCCTAAAGTCTATCAGCTTATTCTGTGTTTTAGCTTCATCTTTCAATTTGAAGAACACTTTGTTTTTCTCACAGAAATTTCTTTTCTGCTATAAAAATGAGCAATATGTCGGTAGCTGAAATAGTGTAACTCTGTATGTGTATCTGAAATATATATAAACTTACTATAGAAAAACTGAAGTGTAGAGGAGTGAAGAAACTGAATCCTAGTTCTGTTACTGTAAGAATAAATCACTAAAGTCGTACAAGGTATTGTTGCAATATGAAGTTCTTGGATAGTATATTAATCAATATGTACAATTTGAGTATAAATTAATGGCTCAGTTTCTGGAAGCTCTATTACAAGAATATCAGGTACTTTTTTTTTTAATGTATGTTCCATGTATTAGGTTTGGTGCTAATGAAAAAAAGCAAGTGAACTGCTATGTATTAAGAGACTTCTACTACTAGCATTTTAGCTGAGAATAGCAAAGTTACTGAAAAATATAAATTCAGTTAACTCCTAAAGTCTTTTGGTCTTTAATAGATTTATGCTTTTGTTTTATAAGAGTCTGTCTTCTTCTGAGGTACAAACATAAAAATGTTTGATGCACTTTCAAATTTCTAACTATTTAATTTAACTTTTCCCTCTTACTATTTTTCATTAGGAGTATCCCACGTGCTCCGTTAATTCTGCCTCTTTTTTTTTTTTTTTAATTACAAACTAGTAATTTTGTCTCCACTTTAAACATTGTCATAGAAATGTTTTCTCTGCTGGTGTAGGATAGCCAATTGTCCAAATCTTATATTTACAGTTCAAGCAAGGCCATGTCAGTTTATTTCTAATATAGCTTCCAATTCCTTCAAAGCACAGGAACTTGAAAAGGTTGTGTAAACCTTTTCATCAAATAAGAGAGAAAATATTGTCCGAGAATAACCTGGGCTGCTAGCAGGAAGCCAGGAATGATTTATTGTTATTGTTGTTATCATGTGTTATTGTTGTGCAAATCCTGTTTCTTGTTTACTATAGTATATGCTAGCCTCTTTTTATGTTACTATATTTTTATTTTTATTTCCAATTTTGAAAAAAGTAATATGCAATGTCTTTGGTAGCTTATCTTTAAGGTAAAAAGCACATTCTCTTTTCATTTCCTGTTGTGTGAATCCTAAATAATATTGTTGAAAACAGTAGAAATTATGTGTTTATCCTATATTTCTGCAAATCCCTGCATGCTTTTATAAAAGGAACATGCAGAATTTCCAGAACACTTACGAAGATGCAAATGTGCTGAATTTTTTCAACTGCAAGTTAGTCATGGGTGGCCAATGATGTTGGATATTAATGTTGAATTATTTATGATACTAATGCTGGAAGCAGACTAGGTATCTTCTCTATCTGATGTTGTTTACTGTCATCACTGGCACCTATATTTGGAGATTTGTGCTGTCCATCTCCAAAAAGCATCAGTATATAAAATGCAATAAAAGACTGCTAGTCTCATTAAATCTGCCAACGAGGTGCTGTTTAGACTCACCAAGTGTGATAGAACTGGCATCAGCATGTCTGTAAGACCCATTGTTTTGAAAGGAGCAATATTCAAGATGAATTTCCAGAAACAGTAAGATTAACCATGCTCATTGTTTACCTTTTGCTTCTACAATGTGAGGGGCAGATTGCACTTCTTGCTTCTGGGTCTTCTATTTCAATGTGTTGAAGTAGTAGTGGAGAACTTCAATATTTGTTTATTTGATATTTGTGTAGAATAATCTTATTTTCCATGCAGAAATATGTCTGTAGGCATTTTGCATGTTGGTGTAGACAGAAGCGGAAACAGGAGGACTTTTAGTTAGTGCTGGTATGTACCAAAAGAGCAAATAGCTCTTCCCTTCGTGCATTCTTAGAGTAATAATCAGATTGTTCCATATCTGTATTTAGTAACAGCTACTGATAGTAGCTGTTCTGGTCCCATCCCTGTTGGCAATCATAAAATGCCTAAAAGAGAAACGATACTGAGCTTTGTTTACTGTCCATACGGTTATGGATTTGAAATTAGAAGCTCTGATTTTAAACTCTCTTACAGCTTATATCTAGTGATGCTGATGGAGCCATCCAGAGAGCTGGACGATTCCGTGTGGAAAATGGAATCTCTGATGAGGTGAGTAAAAATACTCATGGGAAGGCAGGAAAACAGAAACAAAAAAAACCCAACCAACCAAAGAAACCCCCAGCTTCAGTTAGTATTTGAGTAACTTTTACAGTCATTTACAGTCAACTGCCAGTGAAGTAATCTTGAAAAATGCAAGTCTGTTTTCATTTACCTTTTAATTTAATGACCTCACGACTCTGTTTCAGAATACAGACTACACCCCAGGTACGTGGCACAGAACAGATGTACATCTGGAAAACCCAGAGTATCATACAAGATGGTATTTCAAATATTTTCTAGGAAAAGGTAATTATCTTTTTACAAAATGAATTAAGATTTATTTAGTGACAATGCAATGTAGCTTTGGACTGCAATTATTTAAATGTGGAAAAAGTTTAGTTCAGTGTTACTGTTTTTATGTTAAAATTTAAGGTAGAAAATTCATGCATATTCCATGTCTTTTTAACCTAAAGACAGCGGCTATAGGCTGAGATGTAAGTTGCTGAACCAGTGTAATGGTTCTCTGCTCCCAAAATGTGAGATTTTGACCCTATTATTGGCCTTAAAAGCCACACCAGATTTTTATTTTTAATACGTATGTGTGTATGCATCTGTGTATATGCATGTATATATGCATCTGTATGTGTGTATATACACCATATGCACAAATTTGTGTGTGCTTCTTTATATTTGTTTGTTTATGTTTGTTTGTTTTTATTGTTTTTTGTTTTCCCAACAGTTCATCAAAATTATATAGGTACAGATGCAGAGAAAAACCCTTTTTTTCTGTCTGTTGTACTCTCTGACCAAAATAACCAACGAGTTCCTCAATATCGTTCAATTCTTTGGAGAAAAACAGTAAGGAAAAAATTACTTTTTGACTTTTCTTGTTTCCTTTTTGTTTTTGATAAGTTTTTCCTCGTTGACTTTATTTTTTTCCTTTCTTTGTAATTTCAGTATTTAGTGTTTTTCATTTATACTTTTCATTTTATATAGTAAAAACATGTTCTTGCAGTAGGTAACATAACTGTCCTTTCTTACAGAAATCTGTGATGCTAAATTTTGTCTTTGCCTACAACACATCTTTATTTTTAAAAATGTGCCTGAATTGTTCTTGACTATGTCCTGCCATCAGTTTTTACAATGATTTTATAGAGCTTTTAGGATTTCTTTGTGCAACATTAAGAAAATAGCTAAATATGATGTTAGTTTCATTAATATTTATTTATTTTTAATTCTTCACAATGACCTTTTATTTGAAGAAATGATTTAAAACTCTTTAGTGTAGAGGTATGGTTCGCCTTTTTGGTGATGAGAGAGTTCATAATATGTACTAATTTCTGCAGCCCCCGTAATGCCCAAGGTATTAGTGTTTGTTTCCTCTTTAATTTCTACAATTGAAGTAGTCTTTAGGAGAGGGGGGAAAAAAAAATCTTCCATGACTCTCCTTCCAACTAAGTAAACCAAGGACTGTATTGATCTTTGCTTTTTACTTTACTTCATACTTGAATGCATCAGAAATATTGATATGTTCTGTAATGTCTCCTACTTTGTTTATTTATTTGCTTTTCTTCCTTGATAGGGTACTCAGAAAATATGCCTTCCTTATTGTCCCACAAAAACATTATCAGTGAAATCTATACTAAGGTATGTATTTACAAGCAGTTATCAGTTACTGTGCTTGTTTATATCTCTGTCCCTGTAATTCTGTTGCATGATTTCATGATAGATTTACAGAAACAGTAAAACTAAGTATACTAATCTGAATTGTTGAGGACGGCAAAAAGTGTTTTTATACCAATCTTGCTTTATGATAAGCCACAGCTTAGTAAAGAGAAAAATTCTCTGCACTCTTTGCCAGAAGAACTATTTTAAGTGAATTGCAAAACAGGTGCTATATGAACTTGTGTGACAGAGAAGTAGTATCTGTTTAAATTAGACAGATCAGGCCTAGGGAGCAGCAGATTTTGACTAGAGTGTGATTGACATAATCAAATAGGGAGGAAGCTAAGAATTACATCTTTAAGAAATGGTCCTCTCATAAATTTCATGCTATGACCAGATTACACACACTAAAGCTGAGAAAAATAATTTTTTCAGACAGAGTCAGTATGAACATGCTCATACTCTGTCTGTTCTCAGCGTACTGAGTTTGCCAGAGCTGCTAGTAGGCCATTTAGCCTAGCTTCTTATTTCTGACGTCCCGGGCTGTGTCTCTGTTTTGGAGTGTCAAAACATAGGGCTGGCAATGTTTCAGATATCCTTCACCCCCCTCAGAGAGATAAGTCCCCTCTCAAGTCCTGCAGCACTGTCTTCCACAGCAACATTTCTGATACTGAGGACCAATCCATCTGTTTCAAAGCAGTGTTACAGATCACAGGAGCTAGACTAAGCATCTCTAATTAGACATATCCATCCCTATATTAGATATCCCTCTTCATCACAGCAGTGTGATACATAATCAGAATATACTTGCTGCATATGCTATGCAGTCAATATATGACACGTACATATAAGCTTTCCTTTCTGATTGTTCTTTTGTTTTTACCCCTAGTAACAACACCTAGGCTACCGACCCCTTCAGTTTTCATTACCTTACCACTGACAGCAGATTCCTGGTCAGTAAATGTGGCAACAGACTTGATTTCCTGCAGTTAGCCGTTGTGAGTGAAGGGTGATTTCCATTGCCAACTTCCATGTCTACCCACCAACCTCCTTAATATCTCTTCTCAATGTTGCTCTCTAATCTGGGCTTTTCTGCTCGCTCATACACATTTTTGATCAGGTATCCCAGAGTGGAGAAACTCTGTCTTTTGTCATCCAAGACCTTAGGCTTTTGTTGAAACACCTTCATGAACTCCATTCCATGGTGTTCCAGTCTCCTGTACTCATCAAAAAGTGCTCATTTTGGATAACTTGATTCTTGTAAATCTCATTCATTAGTGAGTCTGAGTCTGTATGAAAGCAATTAGACATCTCATCATATAGCATCTGGAAGGATCCTTTTTGTCAGCAATATCATTAGGAAACCTGCTGGTTGTATTTTTCTGTCTCATATAAATCTTTGTATTGGACCATTTAAATTCATTTCAAAAGGAACTAGAGTAAATGCTGTCTGTATTGTAATCTAGCATAAATAACAATAGAAAGAATCATTGGATTCTACCATGTCAGAAGTTCATTGTGCCCCATATGGACTGCATTTTGCAGTGTGTGATGTGCTGCAGAGTTCTCTTAATTCTAGGTGAAAGTATAGAAAAATAATAATAAATGTAGTGTCTTGGATTAGGAAAAAATTTATATATTGTAACTGTTTACTAAGGTAGTTGATCTTATTTCTTGCCTAAGTATGTTTTTTCTTTTTTCTCTTTATGGATCTTTGATATGTATATTTTATTTGGATTTTCTGTGTTATTTCAGAAGAGAAGGAAGAATTTACAAAAACTAAAAAGTATATTGAGTTCATTTTAAATGCTCATAATGAATATGTGTAAAACCAAACTAAAGGGTGATGGAATAAAGGTTTGTGCTGTATAAGTAAACATATAAATTTAAACCAAATGTCCATGCAGTATCTTATGCATTTCTGTATTTAAAAGCAAAAAGAGGTTCAGGAAATCTTGCAGGTTAGTGTTACTTGAAAAGAACTAAGTATTTTACAAAGCGTACAATGAGAGAAGCCCTTTGAACAGTTCCTTCTGTAGCTGGATAGTGTATTAATGTTGGAATGCATCTTTTCATTGCTATAAAATAATATTTCAGTTGCATTTCAGTGCAATGAGTCTTGACAAGTTTGAGAAGAGCCCACGGGAGATTCTTGATCCTGAGATACAAAAGGTAAGAGGTCACTTTTTCTTGGTTTTGGTAATATTTCTCTTATTATTTTCTGAAGAAAAAAAACGCTAAGTACAATATTAGTTTTTTTACTGCAGTAATATGCTAATAATTGTGAGTAGGAGTATGTGTTATTATGAAGCTAATTTTCTTTGTGTTCCCAATTGAACTGTCCACTTCAAAAGAAAACTTAAATATACAATATACATGTATACCTAAATATAAAAATGTGGTTTTTTGTTTGTTTGTTTTTTAAACAGGATTTGTTGGTTCTCGAAGAGCAAGAGGTAAATGTGAACTTAACTCCTGATTCACCAGCCTGCTTTATGAATGTGATTTGACATTTGAAATATTTCTATTAATATTTTTTTGGAAAGCTAGGAATTGGTTGCTTATTACAATTAAAAACATAATGTTAATTTTCAACATACAAATTCAAGAATAATTTTAAATACTGTTGTGAAAATGAGAAAGATATATAATAACATTCTTAATTTATGGTCAAAGGTAAATTTTTAGGTAAAATATGACTCTTACTCTAGTTTGTAAAGGAGTAGTATGAGATGTGTATTCTGATACAACAAGATGCATATATATAGAGAGAGAGCTATGTATATACAAGATTTAGAGAAAACATTATTTTAGGTCTTTTTTTTTTTTCCTGATTGCCTGTTTATCATAGAATCTCTGGGTTTATTTCTCAGGGGTCTGTAAATTTTAAATTTGGAGTCCTTTATGCTAAAGATGGGCAACTTACAGATGATGAAATGTTTAGCAATGGTGAGTTTTCCCACTTTTTTCTTAATTATTTTATTCATCCAAATAAAAAAAAGTAGAATAGTGCCATATACTGCCCAAGTAGAAATGAGAAAGGAGATAAAAAATATGCCAACAGTAGTTTTGTTAGTTTTTTTGTATTCATGTTAGGTGAAAAATGGAATATAGTGGGTTTTTTTTTTATGCTGTGTAAAAGAATGATACACCAAATTTGCTCTTACACATTAATATATTGGAATTTCCTTTCTCGAGGTTGACCATACAACTCAAGGTTGAAAAGAAAAGGAGTATGGGGAGGCAACTCTTCTTAAGTGTGGAATGTCACTCTTGTTAATTGATCTTCCTTATTCAAGCTTTTGTTTAGCAAGTATGTCTTTTGTCTTGGACAGTTCCCTGGAGTTAGCAGGAGAGGTCACTGTTTAATGATATGAAGAACCCTTTTCAGTCGCTTTGCAAGGCTGGATAGATATATATAAACATATGTATATAAAGACAGAAGGCCTGGATGACAGGAGGAGAAAATAATTGAGATGAAACTCTCATGTCTTTGTGTAATTGAGTGTTACTGTGTACAGGACCTGTTTCTGTATATTAATCTTCAGTAGCAGCTCTGTGAAAAAGCAGTGCTGTTTTATTCCTAACATTTCTCCTTTCTATGTGTAGAAACTGGGAGTGAAAGCTTTCAAAGATTTTTGGGTCTTATGGGCGACAAAATTACTTTGAAAGGCTGGACAGGCTACAGAGGAGGATTGGACACCAAAAGTAAGGATTCGTTGAAGCAAGGAAGTAAACGTTCTTGCTTACTGCATGCTGAATGTTATTAACTAGAATCAAGTAGCAGTATCTAACATTTTGATTTTCTCATGGTGTTAGGGCATATTTTGGATGTATTTTTAAATATGTTCATCAAGAAATAGTGGGTCAGAAAAAGGAATGATTAAATAAGCTTTTGTAGTAGGACCCGAAATATCTTCTGGTTCTTAAAAAAACTAAAAAGCATATTCCTGCTGTGCATGTTGTCTTCCTTTGCAGATGATACAACAGGGTCATTTTCCGTCTATACAGTTTATCAAGGACATGAAATTATGTTCCATGTTTCAACTATGCTACCATATTCTAGAGAGAACAAGCAGCAGGTACTTGGCTTTTATTATTTTTATTTAGTATATCAACAAACCAAAATAATCCCTATTTTATTTTGGATTTAAAATATTTTAGAAATGTAAGACTCAAGACTCAATAGCAATATTGTTTTTCTCAAAATTATCCCTACTACTGGGAATTATGTTTATTATAAAGATACTTCAGCACATCCTCTCTATTATGGTAGAAAAGGCGCTTTAAAGAATGTAAGTGTTGGGTGATTTAAAACTGATCAAGTATTTTATTTTGTTGCCTCGTAGAATTCTGCTGCAAATGTCATTGCCTCAAAGAATTTAGGAATTTAGGAAGGTTGGAAATTAGACTTGTATATGAATACTCACGTAATGTAGATCTCATAATCAGTTGTTAATGTAGCTTAGAGGAAATTTTACTTGTGAGCATGAAAATAACTGTGGCAAGCTTTGTATATTCCCTCTAACGCAGTACAGTTACTCTCTCACAAAAAATGAAGTATGTGAGTACTTGGGCACTTGTGCAAAGCTCTTGTCCATTGCTTGAAACTTTCTATATATTATAAGAAAACAAAATGTTTATACAATATATAAGTGCGTACATTTATGTATGTATCAGACATCCACAGTGATTTATCTGAAATTGTTTGAAAGTTACTTGGTTTAATTTTTTTTAAGCAATAATTCTATATTAGATTAATTAGAGGCTATAAATAATTTTAGTGTCTTTTTGTTTTTAAATTTCCATGTCTTTTTTTTTTTTATACTTGTGGCTTTGATGACAACAATACAGCAGAAAATATGGGAAGTTTATTCTTTTGAAATAAAAAGAGAGAAACCCTGATATTGTGTCACTATTTAAAGTGGTGGGTTTACGTTTTAGGAATGTTAGGTGTTCCGCAGCCACCTCTGTAAAGTAAACGTAAATGTTTACTTGTTTGTAGCTAAATAATAACTTTATATTGCCTTCAGTCATATTTACCATACTTAGGATTTTCACTTCTCTTACTGTGCGTGCAGTTTAGGAATATTGTATTTCGTTATTCTCTTGTAGAATTGTCAAAGCATTGATCTTCAAATCATTGTTTGTCATTTTTTCAGGTAGAGAGGAAGAGACATATTGGAAATGACATTGTCACTATCGTGTTTCAGGAAGGAGAAGAGTCTTCTCCAGTATTTAAGCCATCCATGATTCGCTCTCATTTTACACGTATCTTTTTATGTATGTGCATATGTGTCCGTGTGTGTATTTAAATAAAAATAATACTTTTAATACTTTAAATCCTCCCCTAACTTCTTTTGCTATGCTATACAGGGAAGTGAAAAGCAATATGCGGCATAGTGACTTGTTGGCAGCTTTTTTTTTCCTTTAAGAAAGGTTTTGAACTTACTTCGGAGTGAAAGAGTTGATGCATTGAAAACACTTGGCAGAGCATTCCAATAGTGAAGTGTTCTGGTAGTAAATTCTTTTCTGAAAAGTCAGACCTGTTTGAGTAGACGTTACCTTCCAAACTTGAGAGATATGACTGTCCATTGAGTAGGAGTGTTTTTCAGAAACATATCTAGTAACTGCAATTTCAAGGAATTGCTATCCTGTATTTGAATCAAGTTGTTGCTTTCATGATGAGTTAGGGCATCCCTAAATCCTTAGGATATAACCATATAACCAGGGGAAAAGAAGTGTCCCCAAGAAATTCTGAATGTCAACAGTGGTCAGTGTCAAACATAGCATTAGCAGCACTTTCTTGCATGCTCTGGCACTCTCCCCTTCTCACCCTCCTTCCTTTTTTCTTTTTTTTTGTTGTTATTCCTACAGCAGGAAAAAATCAAACTGGCAGATATTGCAAAGTGTTCTTCCGTATAGCAATGATAGCTCCAGTAACATTGGTAAGGCTAGATGATCCTGTGCTTAGAAGGCTTAGATGGTTTGCCATGTGTCATCTGTGGATAGGACTGTGAGACCAAATAAATGCATTTTGTGTCATTTTAGATGCCTGAGTGTATCTGAAATTTCTGCACAGATCTGGCAGATGTCTCCCATAAGCCCTTTGTCATATGTGCTCATTCTAGAATGGCACAGATTCTGGAGTGGCATAAGATACTGTGTTAAGGAAATCTACCAAAGCAAGAAATCTCTAAATGATTCTATAAGAACATCTCACAATCATAAGGATTTATCTGTGTGGGTGTGTGTGTGTGTGTTTTTTTTTTTTTTTTTTTTTTTTTTTTTTTTTTTTTTTTTTTTT
>PTEX01000017.1:37406-186129 GCA_003342815.1 Eudromia elegans
AGACAACTTTTCCTTTTTTTTTTTGTTATAGGTTTATCCTAAGTTATAAATCAAGACTGGTAGTAAACCTCTGTGCAACTTCTCTTCCCTCTTATGATTTTTTTAAGCTGGATTATTTTTTTGGAGTCTTTTCTTTGGTGCAGGTTTCGGCATAAGCAACATTGAGAATAATTATATTTTTAAATTAAAATCAGTGGAGAGATTTTTTTAAATTGCAAATAGAAAACTATATGACATGCTTTGTTTCCTATAACAGATAGCAATTTGTGTTTGTGGTAGTGTTCATTTTTTTAAAATTGTTGTTCAAACACAAATTTTTGTATGAGACCTCCTTCACAATGGCAGAACGTGCAAAGTCTAAAATAATTTGTCTGTACGTTGATTTATGTATTTGACCATTATTGAATCTGCTCTTATTATAGGAAAAAAATTTATTTTAAAATACAAGTGAGCTTCTTTAGCACTGAATTAATTTCCTTAACTAGTGTGGCAGATATTTTTGCCTTGGTGAGATATAATAAGCAGAATGATAGTTACAGGTAGGTGCTATCACAATGAATTTATTTACATTAAATTTCTAATGCAGAGGAACAGGAGCTTAAGCTTTTGAGATGATTTTTTCTGTTTTCACTGACTATGCCACTGTGAGGTCAGACACTGAGTTTCTGCTTTGAAGGACTTCAGTTTTGCTTTATTAAAGAAATAAGTGATTTGGTTTGTTGTGGTTCCTTTTTCCCCTTCTAGTTCATTATGCACTAGGTAAGAAACATTTCTAAGCTTGAATAGGGAAAAGTGATTGTTTTTTACCTGGATTGAATAAGATTGTATCTTGGATCTGAGGAACAGGAACTTCAATGATCAATATGTTTGGACTCAATCTTGAAGGTCTTTTCCAGCCATAAGGATTCTATGTTTCTGTACTCCTGCAGCAACTGAAATACAACACAGCATTTCAGATTGTTTATGTAGCCTTTGTCAGGGCGAGGAAAAAAAATTATACCATTTGAATATGCTAGAATCCATTTGACTTGAGGCAAGCCAATTGTTGCTGATTGTTGAACAAACAATTTCTGACTAGTTTAGTGGAGTTGACTATACTAACTTTGCTCTGACCTGTGTCAGCTGCATGTGCTACTTGGATAATATATGTCTGACTGCTAGCTTATAGTGAAGAAAATTATTCAGACTATTACTTGAAAAGTCAAAGAGTGGTTGCTTTCCTTAAAGAGTCTATGGTTTACTGGGAATGTTGTATGTATGGTGTATGTACAGATTTGGCACCTGCCATTCATTCTTGCTGTGCTGGATTCATTATGATTCAAAAAAAATATCAGCAGATTCAACTGTTATGTCAGCTGTTCTGACTCTAACTTCCTCAGCAAAGTCAATTAGGTATTCCCAAGAAATCAGTTGCTGCAGCTGAACCTGTTTCATTCAGTGTGTGTAATGAAGACACAGGAAAGGTAGAAATTAATAAAGAGAACACATTTTGTGGGTAATGAACTGCTACAGCTTGGTTTATTTGAAAAGGATTGGATATAAAAGGATTGCCTGTAGCAGTAAGAGCATTGTTCTGCGAGATCTACAAGGTTCTGTTGTTCATGTTTGTATCCCAGTGTAACGGAATCCAGAACTTTGGTCTGGATGAATAGTCTGTGCCCATTTATAAGTGCTGCTTTTTGCTTTTTTTTTTTTATTTTTTTTTATTATTACTGTGGAATTTCTTACCTAACACATGTCCTGATAACACTTTTCAGTTCTCACGTCTGTTTTGAATAGTTTCTGCTAAAATCATGGGTTTTAAATGTGACTTTCAATACAAATAAAAACCTGTTATTTCAATAGGCTGAAAATATTTTCAGAAGAAAGTGTTCCTCTCTTTGGGCCTCCCCTTCCATCCCCACCTGTGTTTACAAATCACCGGGAATTCAGGGATTTTGTGTTAGTGAAATGTAAGTGAGTTTTTCTTCTTCTAGAAATACTTTTTTAATAAATGTTTTTAATAAATTGAAATTCAAATGTTTAGGCTGAAGTAATGAAAACTTCTTTTTTAAAAGGTTGCTGGATCTAAACTGACCTTTGCATTTTCAGAACCGTTAGCCATGCATTTTCTTACGGGCCTTGGAAATTTAAGGAATTGAAAATGCTGTTAGATATATTTAGTAATAAAGGATGTTAGGTTAACAGCTCAGAAAACCCAGAAAGATAAACTTTTTGAGTGCATAGGCAATAATAAGTTTTAGCACTATTAAGAGTCTTTTATATTTGCAGTGATTCAGTTCAAGACTTTGGTGATCTTTACTTACCTTTCTAAGTCAGCCAGAAAAGAGGTCTTTGGGACTTCGTTGTGATCATTACAGTTAAACAAGCACCTGACAGGAGCTTGTCTGATTTTACATGTATATGATCTGATTTCACATATGTTACTAAAAAATATTATAATTGGTTTAATAATTAAATTGAGTAGAAGTCTTTAGCTTTTGTAACAGTTGGGATGATTATTTGGATGACTTTAGAATTTTTCAGAGACAACTTGGAGTCAGTGAAAGGTAGCGAATTGTTTTTAAGTAATTATCTTGTTTTCTTACTTTGTTTAAGTAATAAATGCGGAAAAAGCCACCTTGGAAACCCCAACGTTTGCTCAGAAACGTCAGCGAACTCTAGACATGCTGATTCGGTCTTTATACCAAGACCTGATACCTGATCTACACAAGGTAAATGTAAGTCATAAGTAATCTGTCTACTCCTCATATATCCACTCTGGGTCTTCTTAGTACACTCTTTGTTCTGTTGATTAAAAATGCAATTATCCTGGTAAGGACTGAATTGCCTATACTAGGCTAAATATTAATTGGCATCTAACTTATTTTACAGTTATGTGAAAGTCTTATTTCTGTCCTGAAAGGACTTTCTTCTTAATGCACTTAGTTAATAATGGGAAAAGACATAATTCTCTGTGGAGAAGCATAACTATGTTGTACTTTCTATAATCTTACCTTTAATAAGGGAATAGGAAAGTTAGGCCCTGAAAATTCAGAACAGGTATTAATCTACTCACTATAAAAACTGCACATGATTTTTATGTTATTTGTAAATTTGAACTTTGTTTTCTCTTGGATAGTGATGGGATAACTTTATTCTAGAATGAGAAACAGTTCTGATGTGATTCTTAAACCAAGAAAAGAGAACTGCAGCACTTCTAAAAATTATGATTTTTTTCCTCCATTTATATTTCTTAGCTAAATAGGGCTACTTGAACTTTTTTTTTAGTAATCTTATAGAATGTAACATTACCTTAAAACATGCCAGCATTTATCAAAGTAGTAATCTATTGAAGGAGTTGTGATTTCTGTCCTCTGAAAAGCTATGCAGTTAGGTTCATCATGAAAGGAAAATTTTCCAAAAGGACAGAAGATTTAGGTAGTATTAGAGTAAATTAACCAAAATAAATAATATGAAAACTTTCGGTTAGAAAAGCAAACAACAACAATAACAACAAAACGCCACTGCTTTTCCTGTTTCAGAACATGCTGAATAGGAGATCCTTTAGTGATGTGTTACCAGAGTCCCCAAAATCAACACGTAAAAAAGAGGAAGCTCGTCAAGCAGAATTTGTGCGTCTTGGTCAGGTAGACTTGATTTTGGAAGTATGTGTCTATATTTAGAAAAACTGTATCACCCCTGCCTGCTATTGTAACTTGATTTGTGTGCAGAGTTATGACAAGACTTAATGCAATTCTTCTGGTGGCGGTGGGGGGAGTTGGGCTAGATGATTCCTAAAGGTTCCTTCCAACCTTAACCATTCTGTGATTTTATGAAATATACTGGATAATGATTGACAGCAAAGAACATCTCTTCCAAAACTTTATATTGCAGTACTTTCGTGAGATTAGTCTGTGGAAGCTGGTGCAAAGATTTCAGAGATGTTAAAGCTTGCTTTGGCAGTTTTGCAAGGTCTCTTCCATACTTTGTCTGCACTTGCCCCACATTGAAGTAGTTTGCAACTCTAGACAGACATCAAAATGAAAGTAAATATGTTTTTAATATGCAAAAGAGAATATCAACTAAATTATTTCCTTGGTTTACAAATTACAGACGGATGTTTTAAGTGTAGCATGTCTTTCACTGTTGTCTAACTTTGTGAATGTGTCCATCCTTTAGTTATAGGCAGTCTTTTTTCATACAGAAAACCGAACTCACTGCTTGGCTCAGGAGTGTATTTAAATTAAATATTTGTTATCAATATTGATTTTTGGGGGTGTGGAGGGGAGAAGATAGCATATTTTGACTGAGCAGATACATCCAACAAAGCCCCCTGATGACTAGTGCCACCTTTATTCAGCATATAAGGAATACTGCTGCTTGCTGCTGAAAATTAATTAAAGACTAATAGGAATTCTAATCTTGTACCAAAAAATTAAAAAAGTCTTTTGCTATTGCTTTGATATTACTGACAAAAACTCAAATAAAACATCTATTTTGTATTAGGCTCTGAAATTGAAAACCGCTCTAAAAGGGGATGCCCCAACTAATTTGACAACCACAAGCCTTTGTAAAAAGGAGGTGAGTATAATCATCTCTCTGACTAAGGAGAGTTACTAGAAACTGCGACATTCTAAATGCCATTGAGTGTGTCATTGCATCTCTATTCTGTATACTATTTACTTTTTCAATGAGGTACTTTTGAAGCAAAGATGTAATGCATAGTCAGAGTGATTCTGTAGACAATATCCAATGAATAAAGGATGACTCTGGAGCTAGAAGGACTTCTCAAGTTTAAAGAAAGTCAAAATATGTTTATATCTGAGAGTAGTTAATGAGATTTCCATTTTTTCTGTATGCAATCAACATTTAACTTTTCATCAAATTTTAAACAAAGTTCAGTTATGTTTTTATTCCCAGTGTAATAATAGCCTTTCCCAGGGAATAGAGGGTAAAAGATAGAAAGCCACACTTTCTTATGTGCTTCTTGTACAGTAGCGTCAGAAATGCCTGTAGTGTTTCAGAGACTTCACCTAATATTTAATAATTGATGAGGGGCGGGTAAGGTAGTATTTGATGGGGAAGAGAATGTACTTGGGAGGTAAGCAGCGAGCTGAATATCATTTGCATGGATTTTGATTCCAGTATTCCAGAGATGTAACTTATTGGTCTTCTAAACCAACTGATAGGGAGAATATTTCCTCCACTTCTAACCTAAATTCTGATATCTCAAATTTAGAAAGATATTGTTGAGTAATATAAGTTGCTAAAAATGTCTGTGCCATTACTTGTCACTGTCTTTATGATCACTATTTCCTACTGTACTTATAATGTATACTTTATGTTACTTCATAGCCTTGGGAGGCCCAGTCTTTCTGCAACAATTTTCCTCATGAGGTTGTCTGTGCGGATTCTTGGGGCCAATCCTTGCTAGTTTCTACAGATGCTGGCATCTTATTAGTAGATGGTTAGTAAATGATCCAGAGTTTTTTATGTCAATTATTTATATATCTGAGCAGAGTCCTGAGAACATGTGTTCGTAAACTCTGTTCAGTTGTTTGCTGCTTTTTGCTTATAAAGATAGTTAGCAATTGGAGTGAATTGATCACATTTATGTAACCTAATTGCAAAAATTTTTTGTGCACCAGGATCTAGCCATATCAGGAAACCAATTTTAATGCAAAATTTTGAATGCTTTGTTATTTCCAATGCTGTTTTCTTGACTGTCTGAAATGACTTATGAAATCAAATGAAAATTCAAGAAGTATCTGTGTGATCTGCCTGGATTTCTTAGTCCTTGATGATGCTGTTGAGCACAAAGCTAAAGACTTATGTGGCAAAGAAGGTCTGAACTTCCATAGCAAAGATTTTTCCTGGCTTTACTCTTTATCCTTTGTGCGTCATGTAAGGCTATCGAGGCTGAAGGAGGAAGCTAATTCTTGGTGATTATTCTCAAACTCTCCAAAGGGAAGGTCCCTTTTGTGCTTCATACGCTGATCCATGGCAACGATGAAACTCTCCCTTAAGTAAATAAATATCAGCTGTGATATCGCAGTATACATAGCACACTTGTGCAGGTTGTCTCATTCTTATGAGAAAAGAATAGGGCTTTTATTACAAGAATTAAATAGTTCAAAATCACTTACTAGAAAATTTTAAAGAAAATCTGTTTCTTTTTAAGATGATCAACCTTTGGTACAAGTATTTGATAAAACTCTCCAAATAAAGCAGATGCATGTGCTGGAAGCTCTGGATCTTTTGATTGCCAGAACAGACAAAGGTAGGAGAAGTTCCTGTTCCTTGATTTTAATATAAATGTTGTTGGATCACTGCTGTTCAGGATACATAGCAGTAGAAAGGAGTAGCCCAGCTATTTGTCTTAAAGATGCATAAAAATGCTACAGGTTTTAATTCCTCTTTCCCAATTTCCTCTGGGCTGCTCAGGTGCCGTTCAGTTATGTTTAAGTCTCAATGTTTTAGGGACTGGCTGTTTTATGAAGAAATCATGTCTTTCAGGGGTCAATGTATTTGATGCTTCCTTTAGAATAAGGAAGTACATATGTTAGCTGTCACAAAGAGCTATACTCTTTTAAAATTATGGGAAAAGATCCCTAGACACTCAGATTCATGGCCTTGTTAAGGCTAACCTGAAAAGAGGCCTATTCCATCCTTGGGTCTTTGAAGACCCTTTGGAGCACAAAACTATCCTGAATTCTGTAAGAGACAAATGCTGCCATCTCTAGACAATTTGTGTCTATCTGATGTGTTCCTGGTGATTGCTTAAGCTTCTGTCACTGCAGTACTTCCCTTCTCTTAAAGTACATTTAGATCCGTATTCTGTTCTGGTCTGCAACTCTCATTGGCTCATTATGTGGGATTCTAAAGCCATTTCCTAACTCTTCCTCTTTTTTCAGCATTGTCTGATAGGCCTTTTTGTTGGAAAAGGTGCTCCTGAATACCTCTTTCAGTGAGCTTAAATTAAGACTTTTCAGTTTTTAACATATTAAGAAGTCTCTGGTACATTACATTGGTTACAGACATTTTGCATGAGATTCTGTGAGGATGATCCTCATAAACCCTGACAAAGGCAGTGTTAGTTTTCTGGTCTGCAAATTCTGTTACTCCCTTCTCCAAATGGAACAGGCTCCTGCATTTGCCTGTTTCCAGTTTTGCCTGGATTGCTGAAAAGATTACCTATTGCAGAAGAAAAGTTATTAATAAATTAATTAAATTAAAAATAAATTAATAAAATACCCCAATTAACAGCAGAAACCATCTTGTTAGGGCTTTTGTTTGTTTGGTGGTTTTTTTTTTTTTTTTTGGTGTTTTTTTTTTTTTTTTTTTTAAAAGGAAAATTTTTTTCCCATCTGGTCACCTCCTCAGTTGTTCTCATCCAAAATGTATTTCCCCAATATTATAGAATTTCTGCAGAATCACAGAATCTTTAGGGCTGGAAGGGACTTCTAGAGATCATCTACTCCAACCCCTCTGCTCCAGCAGCGACACCTAGAGCATATGGCACAGGGTGGCATCCAGGTGGGTTTGGAAGATCTCCAGAGAAGGAGACTCCACAATCCCTCTGGGCAGCCTATTCCAGGGCTCCATCACCCTCACAGTGAAGAAGTTCCTCCTCACCTGGAGATGAAACCTCCTATGCCTCAGTTTAAAACCATTGCCCCTTGTCCTAACACCAGCCACTATGGAAAACAGTTTAGCCACTTCGTCCCTACAGTCATACCTCAGGAATTTGTACGTGTTGATTAGATCCCCTCTCATCCTTCTGTTCTCTAGGCTAAACAGGCCCAGCTTGTTTAACCTCTCCTCATATGGTAGGTGTTCCAGTCCTTTGATCATCTTTGTCATTTGTCGCTGAACCCTCTCTAGGAGCTTTCTTAATTAACTTGAATCATGTTCATCCTTGCTACCATCTTATCGACTCCTTTTGCAAGAAAGAAATTTCATCTTGCTGCTTGCCACTAGAAAATTTTTGGAAAAAGAAAAAGGATTTTTTCCCCATCTTTTAAAGAATTGTCACATTTTGCCTCTTTTGCTAGCAATTTTAATTTACTTCAGAGTCAGAACTGATGCAGAAATTGCGATATCGTTTCTTTTAGCTGCTGTTTGAATTTTGCTACCCTTGCTAGTAAGGCTGTCTATAGGGTATTTTCCACTGTACCTGAGAATTTTCTTACCATATTTGAAATTTTCACTATCCATAGCAGTTAACCAGCTAACATCATATATGCTAGATGTAATGATTTTAGGTACTGTCTGACCTGAGTCTAAGAAGTCTCAGCTTACTGCCAGCTTTTCTAACTCTTACACTCCAAGCTGATAGTTGTTGTAGCTGTCTAGCAACTCTCATTCAAATCAGCACAATATTTTTCTCCAACTTGCTGTTTTCTGGCTCTCTCCATACTTCAGGGAAGGAGTCTCGTCTCCTTGTCTTCAGACTGAGTGCTGTCCAAAAGGATATAGAAACAAAGCAGACGATAAGGAGCAAATATGACTGCAGAGAAAATAAACTGGAGAGAACAAAAGGTGATTTTTTTATTTATTATTTTTCATTGAAACAGTCCACTAAGGTATTGTGGCGTTAGTTGTCAAAGGTTTTATTAGATATCTTAAAACTGTGACTGGTGTTCACCTTTAATTTTATTCCAGACAGTCATTTCAAACTTTGTTAAGCATACATGTGAAATTAAGTTTGGATATAGTCCATCATGCCATTTGAGTATTTCATAAAAAATACCAAAATTTCTTGGCAATTCCTGCTAAAGAAATGCTCTAGAGAAAAATAGAAAAAATGTTTTGGAAAAAATGTTTAAATAATGTTTAATAATATTTTTAAGTAACATTAGATATTGGGATGGGGGATATAATTCTGTAATGCTAAACTATCTTAGTCATGCATCAGAGCTGTCTTGTACTAACTGCTGGACAAATACTAAACAAAAAAGCAGGCGATAACCTAACTAGTTAATCTAGAGCGTTATTTCCTCAGGTTGCCACTTGTATGCCATTAATACTCACCATGGCAGTGGACTGAGGATTGTTGTGGCTATTAGGAACAAACTGCTACTTGTCACAAAGAAATATAGTGTGTGTGAGAGTTTAACCAGCAGCTCTCAGCTATCATCATCCGACTCTCCAGTAGAGGAATTCCAGTACATCCGGGTATGTGTAATCAAATCACTTAATTACCTTTAGAGACTGGAGAACACTTGACTAGTAGCGGGGAAGGCAAAGGTCATACATTTTATCTTCCTGAACCTCTGAAGAGGTTTAAGGTAGAAGCTGTATTATGAGGCTCCTTTATATGTGTTCCAAATAAACCTTCCAGATTTTTTATTTTTGGCATGTTACTTTGCAAGTTTCTGTGCTTATAGCACATCATTTGAAATTCATCTCCAATACCCTTAGTGAGAACTTGAAAAAGAGAATAATTTGATTATTTATGTTACAGGAAATATGCCTTTCTGACCCTCCAGTGGTTGTGACACTGGTTGATGGACCAACTGGAGACAGTGACAATATGATCTGTGTAGCATATCGGCATCAATTTGATTTAGTTAATGAAAGTACTGGGGAGTCGTGTAAACTACACCATGTTGAAGCAAGCAAGGTAAGGTCTCAGCACTGAAACTAATTTCTCAGAGCTATGCTGAGCATAGTTTCTTGTAGATTTAGTACATGGCATAATGGCCTCCTGGAAGTATAATTTAGGGAGCTCCTCATCTCTCTCAGTTCTATTACCTCTGCTTTAGAGGACTCTGAAATATTTTTTCCTGTTAGGATAGGTAGTAATAATCGCTCCCAGTGTAAATCTAAGATTTGATGTATTAGGAAAGAAACTGTATTTCGTACTCTGGAATGTTGCTGTGGGCAGAAATGCAAATGCTTTTTTCTCCTTTATTAGTCAATAGTTGACTTTTTGCTTTTTATTTATAATCTCGGTATTTTATTAAGAAATTGCAGCAAAAGAAACTCAACTGTTGGCCACTAATGTCTCATTCAGCTTTGCATATTTGCATGAACTAAGGCTGAGATATTTGCATATACCTTTTAGATCTATTAAAGAAATTGTTACCTGATCCGCAAATAATATTAAGAAAAAAGACAAAGTCGATGGAAATTACTGCTACAGTGACTGCATCTTTCTAACTAGGATTTAGGACTGGGGATTTGAGTAAATGCCCTAACTTTCAGAAGGGAGTTCCAGTATTTCATGTTGCTGGGAAAATAATTATTTTAAGCCTTTCTTAAAATAGGGTAATTTTAATCGTTTCTAAGTGTGGATGTGGGCATCTAGCTTTAGATATAAAAAAAAAAAAAACCCAGAACATTTTTCACAGGTAGTTTTTTTTTTAATTCACTCCTTTCTAATGAGATCAAGGATTGCTCTTTACATCACATGTTTCTTCTTGGTAGCTATTTTAAAAAAAAACCTTTACTTTTTTTAGATTTGATTATTAGAATGTTTGGTACTCCAGGTGTGGCAGGTGTAGTATAAACAAGGGGTAATGAGCATAAATTAAAACACAGGAAGTTCCATATGCGGAAGAACTTCTTTGCTGTTAGGGTGACACAGCACTGGAACAGGCTGCCTGGAGAGATTGTGGAGTGTCCTTCTCATAAGATCTTCCAAACCCACCTGGATGCCATCCTGTGCCCTGTGCTCTGGGTGTCCCTGCTTGAGCAGAGAGTTGGACTAGAGCATCTCTAGAGGTCCCTTCCAACCTCAACCATTCTGAGATTTTCCTCAGGACTCGGAATCTCTCAAATCTGATCAGAAAGAACTACAAGTAAAGAATGGTAGTGGGGCAGAAACGTCTGTCTCTCCCATCTTCTCTTCCTTTGGGAGCACAATAAAGTAGACTATTAATGTGAGGTGTGCAAGTACTTTTGTGATGTTGATATGGAATGCCAAATTATTTCCATGAGTCACAATGCAGAGCAAGCTTTCCATCACTGCAAGAGATGGGTCAAAATATATTTAGTGTAGATATGTTAACTTCCAGGTCTCTTTCTCATTCTTCATCTGTACAGTCATCCTAAATCAAGAAATGAACATGTAGGCTTATTGTATAAAGGAAGACCAAAGAGCTGCAGTTCATGGAATCTTTTCCTTCCCTGTCTGTATGGTAAAATAGGAAATACTGTGATCTGGGAAGTGCGTGACTAATCTGATCTTACGCATTTAATGATTTGATGTGTTCCAAACTATACTATGCTATTGAAATATAGTGCAGAATTTGGTGTACCCTTATAGACAGAGAAGTTTTAATCTTAAAAAAAGACTATATTTTTTTAAATTATGTTCTTCAATAAAATCACATTTTTTGAAAGGATACCCTATTCTCTGTGGGTATTCTGATTTTCTTAACTGTAAAAGAGAAATATAGGGCTAAAGTGTGAGAATTTATGTAGACTATGCTATGTAAAAACCAGTAATCTTGAAGTATATCCATATAAATCGCTAAGTGTTGGTGATTTTGATCCAATAATTGATGATTCTGATCATTCTGCTAGTCATGATATGCTAAGGAACTTTTTTGCTTTTTTAAAAGCTTTCTTACCAGTATTGGTATTTCTGGCATAGCATGTAGATTCACACCTGTCCTGAAATCACCCCATTTACCAACATTCTTTTTGACAAATAACTTAAGTTTTTATCACTTTATATAGTCAACACTGAATACAAAAGTGATTTGCTGTGTACACCCACCAACTGGTAGCATTACTTTTTAGTCAAAACATGATTCCAGTAACTTCAGTATCTGGTCTGTCTATCCATTACCCTTGCCCATTATCATTGCAGGTTAATTTTGTTGCAGCTATTGATGTATATGAAGATGGTGAAGCTGGGCTGCTGTTATGTTACAACTGTAAGTACTTAGGAAAGAGTGAAAATAGTGAGGACTCAATTTGCCTAGGTACTTTCTCTTTTTGTCAGTGGAATCTATGTAACTGTTTTAAAATAGATTTCGTGGTTTTGTTAAAAGATTTTCAACATATATTCTCATTAGTTTAAATGCATTTTTATATAGACTAGAAATGGAAGTATTATTTTATTGCAAGCTATGCTAAATTTAGAAATACAAGCCGTGCAGCTTTAATTTCAGTCATACAGATGTATGTCAAGTCTTTGTAAAATAAAGTTTCCACTTTATTCAGAAAAGTCTGTTCTTATCTGTTTCACTCTTAAGGTGAGTGAGATAGACACACTTACTAGCTTTTCCAAGAAATGTACCCCTATTGTTTTTTCATTTGTTTTGTTTGTCTGTGGGTTTATATATTTATTTATTTTTTTCCTCCAATCTGTTTCTCTGTGGTGTCACATTCTTCGTGCTGTCCCTTTCTCTCATCCTCCTTTTGCAAAAAGTTTTGGATACCACACATATTCTTCTTCCTGCAGTGTACATGTACAAGTATCATCATAAACCATAGAATCCCAAGTTCCTCTCTGCCAAACTTTCTCGAGCTCCTTGGCCCCCGACCTAGACTGATGCAAGGCATTATTCCTATGCAGGGACAGGACTTTCCATTTTGTTGAACTTTATGAGGTTTCTCTGCCCCTTTTTTTCAGTCTGTCAAGGTTCCTCTGAATGACACTGTGTAACAGTTTGGTATATTTTGATCTTTTAAATGCTGAATTCACAAAGGAAGCATGTTTTCTCTATTACCTACATGTAATGGATGTTCTAAAAAAATATTTGATTTGTATGTATAACCCATTCTTTTTCAAAATCTGCCTATAATGTTAGTGTTTGTCATTTGTATTTTTTTCTTTTTTTTTTAATAGATGTTTGCCAGTATAGGAAGGTGTATCCTGTAAATGGAGGTTCTCCATTGATCCAGCAATCGGCTTCTGACTTCCATTTCAGTTGGAATCAAGTTCCTTATGCTGTTGGTAAGAAAATACCTTCTACTGGATTACTCTTTTTTTCATTATGTTTGCACTTGGCTATTAGAGGAATTAGAACGTGTGCTAGAAATAGGCCTGTTGCATTCATCATGCCACTTCAGCTAGGTTTCTGCAAATGATATATTTAAAAAAAAAATTATTTGTATTTTTTATTTTTCATTCAGTTTATATTCTACCAGACAAAGTGGATGAAATTTTCTTCAGGCTTGATGTAGCTGAATGTCCATCGATGCACTGGAGAATATTTGTCATAGAAAAGGGAGATGCCAGAATAAGTCAGATATTCAGGGTTGGTTTTCATGAAACATCTGAGAAACATTTATGTTGCTCGTTTTTCCTTGCCAAATACTTTTTTTTTCTTTGCAGTTTGTGCTTTCCCTTATATTCTTGCCTTCACTATTGATTCCATTGAGATTCGGTTAGTGGTGAATGGGAACTTAGTCCACACGGCAATTGTACCTGAACTTCAACTTGTAGCATCAAGGGTAAGACACAAGAAGAGCATGTTTCTTAAGATGTAGGAATCCAATTTACAAAAAAGTTGGTGCAATGAAAAAAAGAATCAAAACAAAACTGAAATATGAGTTACTTGATGTGTGGTAACTGCTGACGTGTGCTGTTTCTTTGTATCAAGTATAAAGAGAATCGAAATATCTCTCTCTGGTTGCTCCCAGTAATCTAGATCTCAGGTGTTTGTTTAAGGGGCAAATGCTATTTTCCACATGACAGAAGGATTCATTACATAGAGTGATCTTTTTGTGGCTAATGGATGACTTGGCAGCAGTACTGAAATGGCTAAAAAAAAAATTGGTAAAAATTGAAGTTCTTATTCAACAGATGATTTGGAAAGTCTACTGTATTAATGATGAGTTCTTTGTTATTTCAGTCAGATATTTATTTTAAAGCTACTGCTGCAGTAAGTGGATCATCTAACAGCAATTCCAAGGAAATGAGTTCAAGAAGTTCTCCTCAAACGCCAATAACATATGAAGTGTCAGAATGTGCTCTTTCTTCTTTAGAAGGTAATGTGGCTTCTAGGAAGCTTGGATGGTTGTCTTGGGTCATTCTAAAAATTGCCATATCTTAGTGCAGCACATCTTAAGTAAATAAAAGTGAACCAGGTAAAAGATAAGTTCATAGCTGAGTCCAGAAGATAGACATTTTATGTTTATCCACAGATCTGAGGCACCTGGCTGAACTTTCCCCCCACACTATCTCCACACTGCCTCAAAGAAGTGAAGTGAATTTCAGTGCTTTGATGAATCTTTGGCAATATAGTCAAGACTAAGAATGAAAAGACACAATGTTGTGGGAAAACTTGGAGAGTCACGTACACCATTTCATTTAAGACTGGCTAAGCTATCACTGGATGATAGTGTAGGAACTACTACTTTTGCAGCCAGAAGGCTAAGAAGCTGTTCTAGATGAATTGAGCTTGCACAGTCAATGTAAAGAAACCTTACCTGTGACTAATCAATCAATTTGGCAATGATAATGGAGAAACCAGCAATATCAATTAGATAATGCAAGGTGTATAAGTATCTTGCTCACTTATATTTGCTGCTATGCTCTTTGGATGAGGGGAAGGAATAATATTAATTTTTAAAAGGCAGCAATATTTGAGGGTAGATTACTTTTTCTAGAAATTAATCAAACTCACCTATGTCACTTTAGGAACCATATTGCAGTCATTTAAGATCCTGGTTCCAGTAGTCCAACATATTAAAAGGTGGAAAATCTTGCACAGAGTACAAAGTCGTGGTCTTGTAGTCCTGAGGCTGGTGGGCTGACATGGGAATTCAGTTTGCATTTCCACTGCTAATTCACCATGTCATTAGGAGTCAGTCATCTTCTCTGTAAGCCAAAATGCCAGGCTACAAAATTTGGTTGTATTTTTTCCTCTTCCTAGCCTGTTTGTATTGAAAGATCTTTGGGACAAGAAAAGTCTTTGTTATTTAGATTAGAAATCATCCAAAATAGTCAAGCCTGAATAACTTTTCATTTGTCAACATTAAGAGCAATTGCTATTGTGGAAGCATAACATTCTTTTTTCCTTCTGTGTTGCAGGTGAAGTTCCATGCAAAAACTTGTACAAAATTCCTCTCAGTAATCTGGTTGGGCGGAGCATTGAACGACCTCTGAAGTCACCTTTGGTTCCCAAGGTCATCACTACTCCAATATGCAGTGGCATTGCTTCTATTCCTGTTACTCACTCACTATCATTATCTCGTATGGAAATTAAAGAAATTGCAAGCAGAACACGTAAAGAATTGTTGGGTAAACACCTCTCACCCTTCAGTGTACATAGCACCTACCAACTGTGATATTTTTAATCTTTGTAGCACTACAGACAGATTCATGACGTGCAACTTTATTCGCGAATAACTACTATGAACAAATAGTGATAAAACTTTTTTTTCTTATTTGCAAATAGTCTAGCTATTGTCTACTCATATTTTAGGTCTGATATTCTTAGCCGCTTAGAAAGTATATAGTTACTAACAGAAACCAAGGAGAGAGATCTTAATATCTTAATGAGTATTTATTTCTGTTTTGAGAGTATTAATTCTTTTATTCCTTAATTGAGGTCTCTTGGATGAACCAATTCCCAAGACAGAAGGTCCACAGAAACAAAAAAGGATTCTTCAAAGACAGTCAGACCCCAAGAAGGGAGCAGTACGATCAACTAGCAGTGACAGGTAAAGAGACTAGCTTGAAAAAGAACGTAAATTAGACTGTAAATATCTTCAGAATTGCAGGCTGTTCTTCTCACAGTTCATACTAGGTGTTTTTTGGGACCTCTGTGTAGTAATGTGAATTTCATACTAATGTGTTTATTTCAGTATTTGAATATTAGTATTATTGAAATGATTTCACTTTATGTTAAGATCATGTTAGCCAAACAAGGCTAAATGGAATTTTATTTGGGACCTACTACAGAGTCTGTCGTTAGGATCTGCATGTCTAGATCTGCACTATGCATACTCACTTGTTTTGTTCATAAGGTCTTAACTTTCCAAAATAAAGTTTATAAATAAACAGCATAGCATTAGTCTATATGACTCTCCTTACCTGGCCCCCTTGCCAGTCTGCTATTTTTCACTTTTCACAGCCTACACTTGTGAAGTGTAAAGACAGAATCTACCCAGGATAAGATAGAAGTATTTTTTCCTGAAAATTTAAAACTATATAAACTGTAATTGATTGGTTTCAATATTTGGAAAATATTTCTTTGAAAAAATGAAAAAAAAAAGCTTTTTAGAATATTCAGATCTTTTTAAACTGTACTTTAACTGTGTTGTGCTTATGTGGTGGCAATATGAATGGTTACTGAAGTAAAGGTGAACAGAGAAAAACTGAGTTTTGATGATATTCTCGTTAGTACAACTTGATTGAATGTAGAATTAGCCATTTATTCTACTTGCTGTGTACTTTTTTTAGTGACCTTTATCTTCCTCTCCTAGGATAATTTCAAGCTCTTTGGAAAGCAATTCTGAAAAGCGTCATCTTTCCAGTAGCTCAAATACTGATACAGTAGCAAATAAAGAGGAGAGCCCACTGTCTAGCTCTCCTTTTCAATTGACTTCTTTATGTGATGAAGACATCATTGACTTGAAGTGATGACAGTCCTGAAAGCTGTCTTATTTCCTTTTCTTAAAACTCTGTGAGCTCCATAAGAATGTCACAAACACTGCTTCTAGTGGTAAATGTGGCTGGAGGTGTTGGTGATTAATCTTTATAAAACCCATGTTGTTCTGGCTAGCTCAGCCTGACTTGGTGATGCTTACATTCTTGACATATAGATGTGTTCCTCCTTAATGAACCATTACCCTTTGTGTCGTTTAAAAGGTAGGTAATTAGTGACAGCTTTATACTTAATTGAATAAAAAGTAATCCTTCTTCTGAACCTCTTATATTTGAAATACCTGGATGAAAGTAACCCTCAGCTAAACTGATAACTGTTATTGCTCTTATGAGTTTTACAGCAGTGTTCATGCAGAAATAAGAATTTGGTAATGTAAATCATGCCCTTTCATTTTTAATCTTAAAAAAAAAAATAGAAAGAATTTCAAGCTGTAGCTTGAAATAGTGCAACTGTGTTATGTTCACTGAAGAATCAAGGATATTCTGTAAAGATCAGGTAAAATATGAACATGCTGCTTTCTTTGCTCTAACCTACCCATGCACATTTTTAAAAGAAACATGAAAACTGTTTTGCATTAAGAACCCTTGAGCAGAGACTCTTTATATAAAATATAAACTTTTGAAATAGTCTTTAAAAAAAAAAAAGTGAAAATCAAAGAAGTATTTTGCTTCTCTATCCTTGGAAATGCTACTTCGATACTGCACTTACAGATTTTCCATTATAGGCAGAAGTGAATGCTCGATTTGCTTTTTGACTACACAAGGACTCCTATGCAGGCATCAGAGGTTACCTGTTCTCTGCTCTTGCATTAACAGTGTCTTTGCTCCAGATAACTGTATTTGATATTCTAAGTGTTTCCAGAATGAAGTTTCAGTGATGAGCAGCTAGTTTTCTGTTAGTGAATAGTCATTATTAGGTTCTTTTGTTATGTTGAAGAACAGCATTTCATTGTTAAGGATTGCTTTTTTTTTTCTTAATCCTTTTTTCTATGACAACAATCAATTTGAAACAAAGGTTGAAAATGTTTGCTTTTTTCATTAAAATGTGACATTTACAGGCTTTTTATATATGGAAAATTTGGCTTTACTAGCAAATATTTTATGTTATATACTTCAAAATACTACTGCTTTCTTGATTTATTTTTATATTGACATTCATGTGTCATGATTTCACTTTCTGTCCAAGCATTAAGAGTTGAAGATTTGTGCCTTTTTTCATGTCTGAATGTAAAACTTTTTCCAAAGTACTTTGAGCCCTATTTATTATATATAATGGCTTAATTGTTCCACCTAAGAAAATATGCAAGGCCTTAATTCAAGAGATCACCACTTATTCTCAACTATAGTGACCAATCAAGAAATAAGCAATATTTGCAAACAATAATTAATTCAAGAGCAGTTAACCAATGGCATCTATTACTTCTAGTACACTTAAGGAAAGGCTAGCGTGAAGTCTTTGCAAGACAGTACAACTTTCTTTTGTTGGTGGTTTATTTTTTGTTTTTGCAGAGAGAGGAATAATGTCATTTCCAGAGAAGGTATAATCTATCCTCTCCTGCTTATCTGGTCAGCAAAGGGTGAAAAAAACATCAGTCTGGAACTATCACATGTGATGTTTATTTTTGCTGGAAACTGTTTACTTCTGCAGACTCGCTGAATTCACTTTAGGGGGCACTGCTCATGCTGAGATCGATTTAGAAAGCAGAATCATCAACGTCTCTTTCTGTAAAATGATTTTTTTGGTGTAGCATTTCACTTCTGCTTTGTCTGTGCTTTTGGTTTTTTTTTTAGTTTGTTTTTTTGGAGAATTACCAATATGTTGTAACTCAGGTGTTACTGAAAACTTTGCTTTGCATTCTCAGAATATCAGTTTTTAAATAAATTACAGTTGTTCACTCCTGCTAATCTAGCATGATTTAACATATCTAATTTTTTGATAGTAGCTGAAACTTTGCAGAGTTTTAAAAGCTGTTTTGAAGAACTTCAGCAAATACATATGCTGACAGGTAGAGAAGGGCCTCCGAGATGAAGTGCTAAAGAGATCTAGAAGAACAGGAAAAGCCTGGCAGATGAGAACCCCTGGCAATGGTGCTGCTTGGGATGCATATAACTGTAGCATTTGCATGATAGCCAAGACATGATTATCATCAAGGGCTCTGGGAAGGCAAGTTTGAGCAGAGTCACAGCACTGGCAATAAAATGTCGCCCAGCATTTAAGTAGTAGTTTCTGTGGAATACACACAAATATGCATGCACAGAGACACAGTCTTAATATACATTTTACAGTTGTATATATGTCTGTAGCACTGATGATATCCAGCAAATACTAACAAGCAGTAAGAGAACTGAAAGAATTACTGCTAAAATTTGAAGGCCTAAGTTGCTGAGTTTTGCTACTTTTCCACAACCTGAATTTTAGGCTGTAGCTGGACTTAATGGGTCATAAGCAAGCTGTTAGCAGGTCATGTTGGTACCTTCTGTACCTAAAAGGCTGCTATTTGAATAGGACAGAGAGGATCTAAATACTGGGGAAAAAACACAACAAAAAAACCCCTGTCTTTATTCCAAATGTTTGCAGTAAGTGCCTTAAGACTGTACTTTCTTGAGTTTTTGCCTGTAACTAATCAGTATGTCTTGCAGGCATGTAGGGAAACTATCAGACCTACCAAAAGGGATCAAGGGGGAATCAGGTGACATTAGTTTGGCTGTATGACTCCCAGAGATGGTAGCTGAGGGCTCAGGGTATGTGTAGCTATTATATACTTACACTTCAGACTGCTCTCCTACAGTAAGTACAAGGTAGAGAGCGTAGTTAGTAGGGATGTTTCAATTTTGTTGTGACAAGCCACAAGAACCAAATTCCATGAAGTACTGTATCACATATAGCTAAAACAGATTATTGCACAGTTGTGGGAAACCATTGGCATAACTGGGCAAATAGGCACTGTACAAGGATGTGGGTTCCTAACAGCCTCAAAAGGTGCCATGAGTTACATGCAGTACACATTAATTTTATAAATATGTGAAAAATGAAAATAACACCTGTTTAAGAAGACACAAGAAGAGCTTGGAAGGGGTAGGTACTGTCAATCCCAATAGGCAGAAATACAAATGCTCTAAAGAATGGATGCAGGTGAACAATCAGAACCTTCTCTTGCTTATTTTGCAAAGGAAAAGTGGTTTTGTTCTGATTACAAGCCTTTCCTGGGTTTTGTTATAGTGTTAGTTTTATGTGTGTAATGTACAGCATGCAATAGCTAGAATGAGTGGTGTGTCTGCACATGACTATATATACAGGTAAGCCACACCACAAATATTTCTTATATATAAATATTTGGTTTTGTCTGGTAGATTCAAAGGAATTATTGAGTATAAGTCCAGTCAATTGTATAAATGATAAAGCTATTCACAGTATGCTGGGGAACAGTTAGTTAACTATTATGTAGGACCCACAAGAGCAGCAACACTCATTATGGTCTAACCAGTTACCTATGCTCCTGTAGCTTTAATTTCTACTGTTAGGCCAATACAGCTATTAGGACAAGCCACTTGGATGCTAATGCAAGCTTTCTTAAAGGTGTGGGTTTTTTATAAGTGTTTATGCAGGAGCTCTCCCAGCCCAGTCGGGGTGGGTTTTTTTTGTTTTGTTTGTTTGTTTGTTTTTTTCCCTCTCCGGGGTTAGGAAGCATTCCTTTTGTGTTTGTGCCGTCTTTAACAAGTTTTAAATGAATAAAAGTACTGAGCATATGTAAGGAGCTAACATAACAAACATCTCATTTGCAAGTGAGAAGGTGATTTGGTATCTTTTTGTTGCTGCCTGTGTGAAGCTATGTATTACTACTGTTGACAGTTTGCTGTCACAGTTCATATGTTCAGTGCCTGACAATTATGTTAAAGCAGTATTTTCTAATAACCTACCTAATTTTTGCAAGGAAGGGAATTATCTAAAGCTTGAGAACTACATACTAGTAGTAGTATTCTACTAAGGATGCAGGAAATGTTCTATGACTGTCTGCAGCAAATATCTGTACTACCATGCAGCACAGAAAGTATTTTTTACTGTTAACATACAGGAGAGGACAGTAACTTAGGCTATAAAGTGCCTAGCTGCTTCACTGTGGTGTTGCCTTGCAACTGGCTGTCTCCTGTTTGCTGCATAAAATTATATTAGTACATGATTTGAAGAGAAAAAAAAAAAGTGTATTTTTGCATTATTTATTTACGTCTTTGTTGGGTATTTATCTGGTTCAATGAAAATGTCATGTCTCTAAAGGTTTGTAGAGAAAGTGTTATCAACTCAAAATGTCAGTTTTAACAAATTTTTTTTGATGTTAGATTGCTTTGTACTTTAATTGCATATTGTTAAGACTGTTGCTGAATTTCTGTGATGAAAACCTGTTTATCACCACTTGTCTTAAAATTTGATGTATTGGCATTGTTTTTAATGTCATGTGATAAGGTGTATGCTTAGTGGTTTAGATGTAGCATCCAAATAGAAACATCCCTATCCTAGTTAGAACTGGTGCAACTGCAGGTTGTAACTTTTTCTGCAGGAGTAAGAGACACCATTTATTCCTTTATCTATAATAAAATAAGTCTGACACCACTTCTGAACCTGCAGGACTAATGACTTCTATAAATCGGTCTCATTAAATGAGAAGGGGTAGTATGGTACTCCTGAGTTATTGTTTCCACCACTTACCTTCTGTAGAATTTTTGCTTCAGATGTGATTCACTTATGCATGTGCTATGTCACACAAATGACATTAGGTTTTGAGGCTTGAGCATAACATCACCAACAAGAACCATATGCAACACCTCTGGAGGGTGGGGAAGAAGTTCCAGAGGGGTGAATTTTTTGTTTGTTTGAAGACTTTCAGAAATATGCTTTAGTTACAGATCTTTATCCCATAAATTAACACTGAAAAGATGCCTTTTTTCTTGCAAATGGTACATTCTCTCCTATTAAAAGTCGGGGTGTGGCTGTTTGCTTTTGTTTCTTTTTAGGTATATAAAGTGTACACTGAAATAAACTTGTTTGAAGAAATTCAAATATTTATAGAGTAGCTGTTAGTATGGTAGGGCAGATGTTCTAGCACAAGGCAGCTTTTTAAGGGCTCAAACTTAGTGTGCATTGTTACTGCACATTCATAAATCCCAGACATGCAAGCAACTACATAAATAAAGGAAAAGCTATAGTGTGCTGGAGTTAACATTAGCCAAGCTCTGTCCTTAGTTTCTTTGCTGTAGCTTATGTCCTAAAAGTTGTTAGCACAGCATGTGTATCAGGGCAAAGCAATTAAGTTTTATAAACTTAGATCTTTAGATTTTTATTTACATATTAAAAAAACCACACTGAAAAGAAGTACTTAACAGTCTTCTGGCTTGATCATTATAGTCAGTATGGAATAGGTGAAAGGAACACAGGAACTGAAGGAAAAGAATACATCTAAGACCTGTGCAAGAGAGAAAAATGTATTACAAATAGACAGAAAGGCTACAGCATATGCAGATTCCCTTTATTTTTTGTCATTAAGAAAATACTTTTCTCAGTCAAACTGCATCACTAAGAAGTCATCTGCCAACAGCTGTAGCTAGTTTAAGAATAGCACCATCATTCATGATATGAAAGTTACATATCAGTATAAGAGCTTCTGGTTTAAGATCTTCTGAAGTAGGCTTCAATTTGTTCCAGGGTACGTCCTTTTGTTTCAGGAACAGAACAGGCTGTGAAAATTATATTCAAGCAACAGAAAGCAGAGAAGAGCCAGAATGCGCCATAGGCTGTTATTAAACCCTAGAAGAGGGAAAAGGGGGGGGAAAAAATGTATTATAATCAGCAGTGCAGTCTGCATTTCTGTATTGCTACAGAACACTGTGGCCCAAGGTTCTCTCAGAAGCATCTTTAACATCTCCCTCTGAAAAAGAACTCCTGAGTGTAGTTTATGATACTTACTACAAGGTCATGAAATTCCTTGGTTACAAAGAAGGCCATAACCCAGTTTGTTAACACACAGACACCACTGGAAATGCCTCTAGCTTTAAGTGGAAAAATTTCAGACATCACCAGCCATGGAATGGGACCCCAGCCCAGGGCAAAACCTGCAATTACGGACAAAAGAAAATAAATGCCACTTAAACATATTAAAAAGCAAAGACTGAATGACAGCTTTGACAATAATCAAGTAAAGCATGTTTTTTTTCACCATGATTCTAGGCATCCAATACATCTATGGGAGACCAATGAAGGAAGTTATTTAAGGGCAGCACTCTAAATGCTGATGCACTTCACATCACATGACTTATAAAGGTATTCTTAAAAAGACAAACTTCTGGCTAAGAAGTCTGTAAAGTCACAGACAAAAATTAACCTCATCTCTATCTGCAGCTGCCTTGTACCATCTCAGAACTCAGCATGGCACAGATGTTCCCACAGACTGATTAATAACTGTAAAGCAATTCAAGCTGAGCACAAGGGGAGGTATAAATAGACTTCCTAGGATACTGGCTTGATTACTTAACCTGTAGCTCTACCACAAGGCTTGTAAAGGTCAGCCCAACATCACAATATATGCTACAAAGCTCTGGTGAAGGAAAAATTCATCTCTAATATGACAAACTTTTACTTTCATGAGAAAGTCTGTTTTGGCAAACTCTATTCATAAGCATCTCCCACTTACTTACCAGCAACAAAAAGCCCTAGGCTCATTACAGCAAGCCAAGGTAGGCTGCTTTCTGTTCCTCCGGCTAGTGTATTTGGAGTGAAGAGTAGGTCATGATGTGATGAGTTGCGTGATGTTGGAAGAACCATTTTAAAGTAAAGCCCAAACACTGCCATACTGACAGCCATGATGAACCCTGAAAAAGCAGGCTATTACCAACTTGTCATTGATGGCCTGTTGGGTAATCTTTTGAGAGAGAGAGAGAGAATACAGTTGATCAAACAAAGAAAAGGGTTGCTGGCCCTGGCAAAAAACATTTCTTACATTTATGGTAATGTTCTTGGGAACAAACGCCTTGATAAAACTGAACAAGTCCAGATACAATTACTCTAAATAATGTCATACACAATATAGTCTTGACAACAGTCATTACTGCTGAATAGAGTGTGCAGCATAACTCTATTCACTTTCTCTAGCAAGTTGACCTGCTAAGTAAGTTGAAAAATATATTGTTACTACAGAGAACAATTTTCCATTAAAGCGGTGGCAGACATGCATTAATGAGGATTATTATGACAGTAAATGTTTACTAAATACAAATATGATCACACTAATAAGAATTACCATAGCTACTTCAAAGTAAAAACTAGTTCCAATAGGTCTCCCTATAACATGTATGTCTCCTAACTACTCAAAATGTGCCTACCTCTAAGCATGACAATCACTTTCCTCTTCTGAATCGCAATTTAAGTCTGCAGTTACCTCAAATTACAGAGCAAACTACATAAAATGCCTAACTTTTTATATATAATCCTCCCAAGATTTGTGTGTAGTAACTGTTACTATACACAAAATTATATTCCTTTTGTACAAAAAAAAAATGTACAAAACTAGCACCAGAAATGAAGCTGAGACATCATTTCAAATCTGACATAACAATCCAAACTGAGGAAGTGTTTTTGGCATGCTACTTGTTGCTAGACTCACTAGTAAAAAAAAAAAATCACAAAAAGGCTTAGAATTGTTAGTTCATGAAAGTATATTTACAATGAATTTAGTCAAGATGAACAGATATAGACCAGAATTATGCAAGAAAACCTAGGATTGACATACAAACTCTTAAAATTACATATAATACAAAGTGCATCCATTTGACCATGTATGCTGATTAAACCCCTCATTTTGTGTAGCCCTTAAGACAGGACTATGCTTTACCAGATATGTAAAGCAGTACTTTTCGTCCAGTTTTATCTATGATAAGTGCAGCCACTGCAGTGAAACATACTTGTATGGAACCCACAACAACGGAAGCCATTCTGCTGTCCTGAAATAAAGTAAGAGGTAGGGAAAAGGTTCAGACTGATAAGAGGATCATCTACTGGACATCACTCATATTCATTTCCTGAATCTGAGACAAACTATGCCACAGGACTTGCCAAAGGGAAGGGAGGAGACCGACCAAAACAAAACTAAACCCACCAAAGGAAACAAAAAAAAAGAACACCAAAAAACCCCACAAACAAAACAAACACATGCCAACAGCAAGATACTATTAGATATTTTTTGGAAGACATTTAAATGAAAGACTGATGGGGAAAACACTTCGACAAGTTACTGAGCATATTGATCACTTATCTTTAAAAACAAGCCACAACTTCCCGTAGTTTTACCTTCTCTGAAGCAGAGGATTTTCAGCTACTTTAAAATAGTCTATGCACAAAGATGATGATAACAGAATTTTGTAAGAGTAGCAAAGTTACAGACCAGCAACCTGCAATACATTTCCTCAAAAGGCATAATGTTCAAATATGCCAAAGCACCACAGGCAAGAGGGTCTCTATAACCCAGAACAAAAACGCCCATGGAAATCCAAACCATATTCTTTCTGACACAGACTGAATCATCATTATGTCACTTTATTATGCGATCTAGACTTATTCTAGCTCTGCCTATGCTCAAACTATAGGCATGCTTGCCAATTTACAAATGCACACAAATTACCTTGAAGTTTGCTTCTTCAAAGATAGTTTCTGCATAAAACATAACTGCATTAATGCCTGTTACTTGCTGGAAGAACATCAGTGCCATACCAATAAGAAGTGGTCTGTAGATTGTGGGATTCTTGAACTCTAAGATACTCAATCCCTGTTAAAAAGATTAAGCAATAACTCAGTGAAAAACTTGATTCTTTAAATGAAAGAAAACATCCTCAGAAGATATCAAAAATCTATTTATATATATTTAAGTTTCTTTATGGGGTAACTTGAAATGCCTTGGTAATAAGATAAAAGTTTACAGATATAAGTAACATATAATAAATTTATATTTGAAATACCCGAAGACTCCATAAAAACAAATTTTCCTCCTTATCTCAGGTTCTGACTCACAGTACTGCCCAAGTATAAAGAAGTATTAAAAAAAAAAGTACATTCAAAATTCCACGATGAGAATAGATTGCTTTCACTTCTCTGGCACATTATCTTTGAAGAAAAAGCTAATGGTTTACAGATTATACATGCCTGCTTCAGGAGACTGTTAAATAATATCTCATTACAAAGGACTAAAATATACTACTACAGAGATGCAAGAGGAAATACAATTGTACCATATACACACACAAAGGAAATTTGGGTTAGATGTTGAATAGCTTCAGTGAGCTATTGTTGAATATGGCAGAAAAACTAGATAGCTGTCACAGGTAATTAAGATCACAAGCCTGACTGCTACTGATGTGTACTTATGGCAGTCAGAGGTGACAGTAGTAGAGATGAAGATCCTTGCCATCTTATTTGCTTCTTAAATACAATTTGGCTGAGGAAGTGTGTTTGGATAACCATTTGTACAAGAGCCTATTAAACTAAGCTATGGTGAAACCCTTAATTGTAACTTTTATATACTGTGTCCATACACATTTTTCTTACTGTAAATCATTCTCCTCACCTCCTCAACATTATCTTCAATCTGTCTACATTCCCATTCATGATCCACATGTGGTCCCCTCAGAAACTGCAAGGAAGCTATGGCTTCTGAACGCTTGTTCTGATTCAGCAGAAATCTCGGTGTTTCAGGCATAAAGAACATGAACAAAAGCATTATACAGGATGGAAAACAACACAACACTGCCAGCCAGCGCCACTTTAGTGTTATTCCTAGACGACAAAAAGGAAATAGAGAGGGGACTATAAGCATCCGACATGCAAAGAAAGTAGTATATACACTAAGAAATTGAAAGTATCTCATCACACAAACTAGAGCTTTAAATAAAATACCTGCAATGTAGGCTCCCAGTATGCCAGTCACCACCATCAGCTGAACGCAAGAGCCAAGCATACCGCGAACTTTATGATGAGATATCTCAGAAATATACACCTAAAATACAGGGAGAAATACCTAATAATTCCTCTTTTCCAATTTTGCATCAAGGATTGGAAAAGTAATTTGTTTCTGAAAAAATACAAGTGTACTTTCCAGTAACTTCCCCTCCTCAAAAAAACCCCTTGATAAAATGGAGCAAGTAGAAAAGTACCATCTCAGAAATTCACCTTGCCATTATGAAAAATCCTGGGAAGAAAGGAAGCCCTGAAACACAACAATGCTGATGATGTTTGGTAAACTACCATATCAGCATCGCAGCATACAATCGCATACAATTCTTCCCTAAGTTAGAACTCCTACTTTTTCAGATGGAAAGCAAGCATCTCTTAGTTCAAAAATTATTTTAAGGTACATAGTGCTAGCATGCTCCCTTCCTTCCTCACTGCAGTCATAAATCCTTCCTGTTGGCTGCTAATTAAATCCTTTAGATAAGGGAACCAAAGCTCAGCTCCATGAATCAAAGAGAAAGCAGGAACTCCAGCACACATACTAACACACCAGACTAAAAAAGGGTATTTTCAACAATAAGCTACGCATGATTATCAATATAAACATTTATAAAACTAAAAAAAGAAACAAAACCAAAAACGTTTTATGAAACAATGCTTCTTATCCTTTGATTTTTAGCATTCACATCACTTCCAGATTGGAAATGCTGGACCTTCAGAATTAAAAATGAAAGATCACATCACTGTATTATGAATGTGTAGTAAATTAATGCCACTAGAGGTGACAAAGCTTATTTGGTTTGTTTGTAATCAAGAAAATATGACTATACTAACAATCATCTCCTTAATCTACAAACTATATTGGGTACAGTTGCACTGTTATTTCATCCAAACCACTAAGAATTTACAAAAATCAGCCAACCAGCATATCTTCCCCACTCCCACCTTGAAAAACAAAACAAAGTAAAACAAACAAAACACCCCAAACTAAGTAGAGGGGAAAAAAAAAAAAAAAAAAAAAGCCTTACTTACTGGAACAACAAGTGAAGTAATTCCACTGGCTAAGCCAGTCAGTATTCTTCCAAAATAAAGCATCCAAATATTCCGAGCAGAAATAATAACTATATATCCAGAAACATACGGTACTGAGCACAGCATTAGACTCAGTTTTCTCCCAACTTGATCCACAAGATAGGCTCCCAACATTCCTCCAGCAGCAGCTCCTAACGTTACTACAGACTTCAGAAAACAAGTGTGTATCAAACTCCAATTTCTTGAAAAATTTTGGTAAGCAAACAGCAACTTCTAAATAAAATATGCAAATACATAGAGGTGTTTTGAAAACAAACAAAATTAATGTTAACTTTTTCATCAAGATGTAACTCAGAATTACTCCTCACCACAAATGAACAGCAAATGATTTTAAGATTAAACACAAAAAGGGCAAAACTTGAAAAAAAAAAAAATCTCTTTTTAATCTGTCTCCAATACTATCTCTTCAAACAGTTATTAAAAATGTTTCGAAGCCCCAGAGAAGCTAGACACCATCTTAACTAGGCTGGAGTTCTGTGGGTGTATTGAGGAGCAGGGTTCTCTGAGATGGTGAAACAAAGACCTTCATTGAAGATACACCGTGGCTTATATATCCTTGTTAGAAACGAACCCTGCCCCCTCCCCACGGGAGGCTTAAAAACGACCCCCACATCCTCTCCAAGAGGTGCTCACATGGTAACCATGAGCTCCACGAGCAACTTTTAACCAACCATCGGGAGCCTCAAACACCTTTTATCCAATCATGTCAGAAGGCAGCCTTAACCCATCAGGTTTATGCCATGAGGGGATTTCTGCCCTCCTGGTTCCTCTTTTCATCCTGATGACCCAGAGTTTTACATCGCCACAACTCATAGTTTTCCCCCGGCTCTGCAGAACCCCACAGAGTTCAGCCTATATCCAAAATGCAGATATTCCCATGTAGATAGATTGCACCTAAATTATGAGAAAGTTTATTCTGTGTGGTGTCCTAACAGTTACAACTGAGCAAGTTGGGAATTGTCAGAAGACCTTTTAGCACCAAACTAGTTCAGTGAATAAGGCCATCTTTTAGAATACACTAAATGTCGTCAGATTGCCATCCCTGTTAACCATGAAAAAAAAGAGAACCACTCACAAAGTTTAGGGAAAAGAAGAAAGTATTGGGTCTGTAACTAACATTTGCATCTATTATCCTCCTAAAGAAAAATATGCATCTTGTTCCCTCCCCCCCCCCATAGTATTTTCCAGATGTAAAGTTTCAACTGAAGTCATGGCAATACAGCCAATAGAGACTTACCGCAAACCACGACGCTTGATTGCTGTCCAGTCTTAGCTGGGGATCGCTGACTTTGCTCAGCTCTGGGATAACTGGCGAGCTATAGCCTAGCACGAAGCCAAAGCTAAGAGGTCCCAGGACTGCAGCGAAGGTGGCGAGATAGAGCTTCGCGTTCTGTACTCTGAGGCGGAAGAGGCCGACAAGGATGGGGCTGCCCCGCGTGCCGACTCCGGACTGATGTCCGTCCTGAAGCCCCTTCTCCCCTCCTCAACTGCTACGGGGAGCTCCGCGCGGAGCCCAGAAGTGGCCGCACTGGGCCCGGCCAAGCTCGCCCACCGTTCCCCGCTACCGACCGCGGCCGAACTCCAGCGCAGCCCACCCAGCGCAAGCGCTCACCTCAGGTACGCGTCCGGCGCGGAGCGGCGCAGCAGCCTCCGCGACTCCTCCGCCGCCGCCATGACCCACCACAGCCCAGCTCCAGCGGCGCTCCAGTCGCACGGAAGCTGTTCGCGGGGAGTGATGACGTCCAGGGAGAGCGCCGGAAACTGCTGCTGCTGGGGGCCGCAGCTGGGGAGCGCCGTCCCTCCGGTGCCGACAGGTTCAGCGCGGCCGCGCGCGGGCGAGCAGCCCAGCGCTCCGCCCCGCCCCGGAGCCGCCGCAAGGCCGCGGCGAAGAGTACGGAAGTGGCGGGAGTCCGCCCTTCTGCTGCGGGACCATGGCCGCGGGGGCACCCCGGCCCCTGCCGGGCCCCGGGGAGCCGCGCGAGCCACCTGCCCAGGGACACGCCGCGGCCGGCTGCTACGTGAGGTGAGCGCAGCGGCCCGGCCCGCCCGGCGCGACCCGCGGTACTGGGACCAGCGGCGGTGGCGCTGACAGCCGCCAGCGCCCGCCGCCTTTTATACATGCAGGCGGGCGGGGACGCATGGCCTCGGGAACGGGCGCCCACGCGGCCAATGCTGAGCGCCGATTCCAGCCACTGGTTTCTGCACTACAGCTTCGAGTGCAGCCATTGCCTCAAAGCTCGCATAACTTGTATTAACAGGGAAGCTGTTAAGATTTTTTTGTTTGGTTCTAAGAGAATACAAACCCATTAGAACAGCAAAAACGGCCTCAGTCAGGTGTGCTGAGGAAAGTTAAGAGCTATCAGGAAAAGTTTGTGTACAAACTCATGATCAGGCAGGAATAGCTGTTCCTATGCACTTTACACAGTGTCGTGCAGCCTTTCACAGTGAAAAATGAACCTGCCAGTACTATAAGTTCATATTTTTAAGAGGTATATTTTAAAGTCTTATTCTATGAAGATAAAATCTCTGCATAGAAATAAACATGTTATTGACTGCCACTCCTGTTCTTCAATTGTTTGGGTGTTGGAGCTTCAGTGCTTCCTCCCCCTCTAACTCAGCTTTGGTGAGGCTGCACTTGGAGTACTGTGTGCAGTTCTGGGCTCCCCAGTACAAGAGGGAGGTGGAACGTCTAGAGAGGGTCCAGCGTAGAGCAACAAAGATGATTAAGGGACTGGAGCATCTATTGTATGAGGAAAGATGAAGCAAGCTGGGCCTCTTTAGCTTAGAGAAGACTGAGAGGAGATCTTATCAATATATAAGTAGCTGAGGGCAGAATGTAGCGAGGATGGGGCCATATTCTTCTTGGTGATGGCCAGTGACAGGACAAGGGGTAATGGGCAGAAGTTGAAACACAGGAAGTTCCATCTGCATGTGAGGAAGAATGATTTTACTGTTAGGGTGAAAGAGCACTGGAACAGGCTGCCCAGAGAGGTTGTGGAGTCTCTTCCTCTGGAGATCTTCAAAACCCACTTGGATGCCACCCTTTGCCATGTGCACTGGGTGTCCCTGCTTGAGCAGGGAGGTTGGACTAGGTGATCTCTAGAAGCCCCTTGCAACCTTAACCATTTTGTGATTCGGTATGACTCTGTGAACTAAATTCAGCTAGTTGTTTAATGAATAGAATTAGCTTTTCAAGAGTAATGAATTAATTATGGCTTTTTAACTCATTGCATAATATTTATCTTGTTAATCCTTTATTAAAACTTACCGTAGGAACTTGAGATGCCACAAAGTAGGAAAATTGTATATAGCTCAGGTAATTAAAGAGGTCGTTTTTCAGGTTTTTGATATCACAGTTTTTCTGTTCACTGGAAATAAACTGGAAAAATCAGAAACAATTAAAAATAAGTTAAAACTGATATTATGCCAGTACAATTTATAATCTTTGCAATAGATGGCTAACAAATGCTTCATTGCATTCTTGATAAATCCTCTTTTTTTAAAAGAAGAGCAATACATGTTTACGTTGTATTTTTAAACGAGTATAGGACAGTAGTATAGAGTAAGCTCTGTCAGCAGCTAGCTTCACGTCACCTTATGTCATGTTTTCTTCCATATCAGTATAATCCATGGGTAAACTGCAGGACAGTCTTTATTTGCCATAAGTTTAAAACTTGAAACAATCTTAACCTTATTGGATTTAGAAGTTCAAATCGTTAAGCTAAACAAGAAACACGTTCCATATTGAACACTAGCATGCACTGGCTCATTACAAATCATATCTAAGTCTAATATGGGCCACCTAACAGTTCAAAGTATTTTCAAATGCTTAGTACTAACCTACTGAAAAGGTAGGTTTGGTCATTTCCCTCCATGCGTCAACATACAGTTTGGAATATTGATATACTAGTAATTAAAGATGTGATGCTTACCTTGTTTTTTGAGCAGAACTAATACAGTATTTTGATGTATCACAGGTAAATTTTTCCATAACCTTATGGAGAAAAAGGACTTTGAAGCATGGCTTGATAACATTTCTATTACATTTCTTTCTCTGACGGACTTGCAGAAAAATGAAACTCTGGATCACCTGATTAGCTTGAGTGGAGCAGTCCAGCTCAGGCACCTCTCCAATAATCTAGAGATTCTCCTCAAGAGGGACTTCCTCAAACTTCTTCCACTGGAACTTAGTTTTTATCTGTTAAAATGGCTCGATCCTCAGACCTTACTCACATGTTGCCTCGTCTCTAAGCAGTGGAATAAAGTTATAAGTGCCTGTACAGAGGTATGGCAGACTGCATGTAAGAATTTAGGCTGGCAAATAGATGACTCTGTTCAGGATCCTCTACACTGGAAGAAGGTTTACCTAAAGGCTATATTAAGGATGAAACAATTGAAGGACCATGAAGCCTTTGAGACATCTTCTTTGATTGGACACAGTGCCAGAGTATATGCACTTTACTACAAGGATGGACTTCTGTGTACAGGTACCAACTTCAGAAAATTTAGTCTTAAATTTCCTATTTTGTCTATTTTTTTCCCCCCCTCACATGTGATCACTGAACATTTGACTTTCCTTATCAGACAAGTTATTGCCATGGTGTTTACTCAGATTAAGGTATTAAAAATAACTGGTTGTTGTTGTTTTTATTTTGATTTTTGGAACACATGGCACAGTGGTAAGCTCACTGGTCACTTCAGTAGAAAGCACTTACTACTTTTTTACTAACTAACTAACAGGTTGACAGTGCTGCATATGCCTCAGAATGGTAAACCCATTTGAAAAGTACAGTTAGGTTGGCTATTCTCCCGGAGGATACCTTATTCAGATTAAAGGGACTGTCTGTCGTCTTTGCAGTGTGACAGTTTCTGTGCTACGATTCTCAATGTAATGTAAATGCATATACGTAGACTTGTAAACTAACCTTGTTCCTAGTCTGAATTACACATTATAATGCTGAAATCAACTTCCTTCTTAAAGACTTCAGACTTTAAGATTACAGTTTGACCTTAGAAATAAAGCCAGACCAAATATGAAACCTTCAGTAAGACAGAAGAGTAACAAAGTTACAGTGAACTGCTGCCAGAGCATATTCCAAAGAATTCCTAACTATGCCACTTGAGACAGCAGTGCTATAGATAAGCTGAGAGTACTGGCTAGTACTCCCACATTTGTTGTTATGTTCAGAAGATTATGAGAAACTAGGAACTAGCCTCTAGCCAGTCTTTTGCTTCCCTAGGCAGCAGGAGGGAATGAAAATATGCAGGAGGCGGCATTGTCAAATCTAACTGAAGAATAGCTTGCTCTTTTATTATGAAACTGCCTTGTGGAAAAAACAGGTGAAAGGGTCCAGAGTTTATTCTGCTCTACAAAGCAAGCAGACTGAGTTAGGGTTCTGCATGTAAAAACAAAACATGCTCTACGGGAGAAAGACAGCAGGGTGAAGGGTCTTGATACTCACCTGCTGTCTGTCTTTCTCTGTAAGGAGATTTGGAAGAATCCCTTTCCTACCTGAAGTGAACCAAAGCTTGCAGTATAATCAGTGGCTTTGCAAACCTGAGAGTGATGTGTCATATAAAACTTCGATGCATCTGTTTCAGTAGATACTGTCAAGCAAACAGTGCTGGAAACCATTGAAGATGCAAAAAGAACATGGGGATTTGGGAAGCCAGACTCCTCAGCTCAGCTGAGCTGAAAACAGGGGGCCTCAGTGTAGCATTGAGACTTAAAGGAGCTTGAAAGCTCTTTAGGTGAGAAAATGCTATACGAAAGGGAGACCAGCATAAAATTGGAAACATAATTTACTCTTTGTTTCTAACTATACTTTTTTTTTCATATTCTAGGTTCAGATGATTTGTCTGCAAAACTGTGGGATGTAAGCACAGGTCAATGCGTATATGGTATCCAGACACATACTTGTGCTGCAGTGAAGTTTGATGAACAAAAACTTGTAACGGGATCTTTTGACAACACAGTAGCCTGTTGGGAATGGAGCTCTGGAGCCAAGATGCAGCATTTCAGAGGACACACAGGTGCAGGTATGTTAGCATTTTCAGTTTTTATACTATCAAACAAATCATAATTTAAATTAACTCTTTGCAGATTTTTTTTTTTGATCCCAAATCACCCTTTGGGAAAAAGTAGCCAAAACTGACATAGATCTTTCTGCCCTTGAATAATACTAAGGCTTAGGCACATGGTATTATATGTGTGTACTTATAGCACTCTACAGTGATGTGGTAATTCTGTATTTTGGAGTCTGACAAAAAGATGCAGATCCTAGGTAACAGGGAGTACATTGCAATTAGAGTTCCTTACAGGCATCTAGAAACTGGAGGGGAGTTTACAGGGAAGAGTATGATAGGATTAGAATTCCAGAGTAACAACTCACCTGTATAGTTTAAGAACAACAGTTAATTGTTGCTGTTCTACATTACACCATAACTATTGTGGTGTATGAATTTTGAGGCTATGAGTTTTGAATTTTGTGTCACAAACACACTGCATAGAGATTGGTATTCCTCATTTATAATCCTCTTTGCTTGCAGTTTTTAGCGTGGATTACAATGATGAACTGGATATTCTGGTCAGTGGCTCTGCAGACTTCACTGTGAAAGTATGGGCTTTATCAACAGGAACATGTCTGAATACCCTTACTGGACACACAGAATGGGTCACTAAGGTGGGAATATTGATTTCTCTTTTTAAATAAATCTTACAAAACTCTTGCAAGAAGTTTGCCACATGTATTTTTGTAGTTGTTTCCTAACTGTAATCCTGTACTCAGATGTAGAATCCAGGGAACCTTAGGAAATACAGTTACTGCACATAATTGCTATTCTAAAGCAGCTGAAATAATATTACACATCGGTGTCTTATTCAAAGACTGAATGAATTCCTTGGTTCTGAAAGGGATTTTAAAAATCAATAGAGTAAAAAATTTTGATAACCAAAAAAATCTTCATTTTTTAAGTCAGAAAACAGTATTTTCCATCTGAGTGTTTAAGAATGTGGAAGGTTATAAGGAGGAGATTTTTAGAGGGAAGTATACATGCTGGCTAATTAATACAGTAAGTTAAAACTAATAGAAACAGAAAAACTGCAGATTCTACTTTCTGTTCAGTTACTAAAAGTATCTGTATTGCTTTCATAGAAGAGTACACTAACCAGATGTTCAGTGAATTAGACAATGCAAATGAAAGCCTGGGTAGTTGACAGCATCAAAATAAGTATTTTTTTGTCCTTAATATATTTGTTCAATTACAGGTAGTTTTGCAGAAGTGCAAAGTTAAATCTCTTATGCACAGTCCCGGGGATTATATTCTTCTAAGTGCAGATAAGTATGAAATCAAGGTATGTATAATATACACTCAGGTATCCATGGAAACCAAATACCCGAGTGCATCTCTGAAATTTACAAAGAACATGTGGCTTTATTCTCTACCATATTCCTTGCATACAAAGTTGCATTCTTTGGAAGCAAACTTTTCAATGCATTAGTTCACTTTTAGGTTTAAATAAAGGCACCAAATAGCTAGGTGTGCTTTGAGTGGTAGGTCTAGGGGAATGGTAATGCAAAATAGTAGTGCTTTTAGGGCTTGCCTAACATGCTAACTGCAAAATGAAACACTTGCTACAAATATTGTTGTTGCTAAGATCTTTTGAGTTGACTGATGCTGCAAATACATTAGTTAGAACATTGTTTCATGGCTGAAGAATCATTCTTTTCTCTCCAATTGGAGGATGGGATTTTTTTTTGATGCTTCAAAAAACAACCAGGCACAAAGCTTTCACTGTGATTTTTATAAGGCTAGAAGAAATATATATTGAAACAATATAACGAGACAGGACATTATTGAATTGGAATTCCTACCTAAAGTAGAAAAATAATTGAAGAACACATGCACATTTACTTATAAAGAGACTGTAGCCTTGCTTTATTTGTGCAGTGATTTAAAATCTGAATATTTTACAGTCTTAAACTGTCCTTTAATTGTAGATTTGGCCTATTGGAAGAGAAATAAACTGCAAGTGCTTAAAAACATTATCTGTCTCTGAAGATCGCAGCATCTCCTTGCAGCCTAGACTGCACTTTGATGGTAAATACATAGTTTGCAGCTCAGCTCTAGGATTGTACCAGTGGGACTTTGCCAGCTATGATATTCTCAGGTAAATCTTTCAGTTTAAGAGAAAGGTATGTAAAATTATTCTACAGTTCTTTAAGAAACAGACTGTATTACTTTCAGTTTTAATAACTTATTTTAGATGTAGGCCAACCGAGTCTTGATAAAGCTTCTGAAAACTTTGTGAATTGCCAGATGGCAAATTTTTCTTGTAACTTAGAACTCTATATATTTTATCTGTTTATACTAACCATTTGATTCCTGTTTTGGTTTTTTTTGGCCCCAAGCTGGTCATCTTTTCTATGTTCAATACACAAGCTGAAGAGTTTCAACATAAATAAAAATAATACTGCTAGCTGCAACTCCTGGCAGTGACTAGAAGTTAATGCTACTACGCAGACTGTTCTACAGAAGGGAAAATTAGAGAGGTATTTAGTGGGACAAGAAATTAAAAGGACTTCTTATAGCACGGCTGAATTGAGACCTGTCATTCTTGGTAATTCCACAGAATGATAGTGAGATTTACCAGATTGCAGAGAGGGATGAAATGAGATTATACTCTGTTTCATAAAGAACCCAGAATAAGGCTTTTTATATTAGAAATCACATAATCAAAGATATCAAACATTTTTTTCCTTTTTTTCTTTCTTTTTTAAGTTATATTATAGAACTGTTAAAAAGTTCTTACCTAAAATGGTCTGAATATGTGTATAGCATCCTACCGTAAGATGATCTAGTCCAGAACAAGTACTTTTTCTCACTAAGAATAATTTTACCTCTTCATTAATTTTACCTCTTAGCCTGTAAAACTTTCAAAGGAACATACAGGATCCTGTACTGCTGAGAATGAACTTTGATCTCAGTACATTTTTGAATCCCACTTCTTTACTTCATGTGATGCTATAATCAAATGCTCTGGTGATTACTGTTCAAGTTTTACTTGGAAGGAAACAAAACTCTCAAAGAGATAGTGAAATTAACAAACACTATTATTTCCCCCTAAAATGAAAATGTTTAGCCTAGGCTAAGTGTCCAGTAACACAGCACTCCATTAAGAATCAATCCTGAATGATCTCTGTTATCATCACCACAGGACATTTCTGTTTTATCCCAGCTTCTAAAAAAATGGTCAAAAGAATAATAAAAGGTTATGCCTCAATTTCAAGAGGCTGAGGGTGCAGACCACTGTGACAATTTGCTGTTTAAAGTCTGGAAACAGACTTCTTTTTCCCTTCAGCTATGCAGAAATCTTCTTCCTGCCTTAACCTCTCCTTATATTTAGAAGGGTCTGTCTTGAATGCACAAAGCAAGAAATAAACCCTCAGGGCAAACGTGCAATTGCTTGAAGTAATTTGAGGAAAGAAAAAGCTTTTTTTTTTTTTTTTTAAGTCATGTGAGATGGATGACTTTAGACACTTAATTTCTACAGACATACATAAGGATTTATTTATAGTAAAACACGCTCATGACTACATACTGACACATTTGCTAACAATATTGTCTTATCTTCTAGGGTTATCAAACCTCCTGACTTCTCAAATGTGTCCTTGCTGGGCTTTGGAGAGATATTTGCTCTACTGTTTGATAACAGATACTTGTATATAATGGACTTGAGGACAGAAAAACTGATCAGTCGCTGGCCTCTACCAGAGTATAGAAAGTCAAAGAGAGGTTCAAGCTTTTTGGCTGGTGAAATGTCTTGGTTAAATGGACTAAACGGCCAAAATGATATGGGCTTGGTTTTTGCCACCAGTATGCCAGACCACAGTATCCATTTGGTATTATGGAAAGAACATGGCTGAAAAGATCACAAATAGCAGAATCTTCAGGAAGATATGGACTATCAGCTATGTGTCTACAAAATAAGACTTTGCATGAACCAAAGTTGCACACCTAATGGTATCATCATGCAATGCACAATCACTTACTTTTATTTGGGCGCTTGGTTGGGGTTGTTTTTGACATAATGCAACACAGCATGCTAACAGTATTTACCACTAAATTTTGTCTGTACTCATGTTTAAGCATACTTATTTGGGATCTGAAACATAGCTTATAAAGTTCAAACCTCTCAAATTCACAATTAAGCCTAAAATGAAGTAGTGTTTGACTTAACTTTCGCCTTTTTTTTTGTTTTTTAAAGAGAAGGTGAAGCTATTATTTTAGAACAATAGACTTTTTGTATATGTAACAACAAATACTGGTTACAGTGTGTGACTGTTAAACAAGAACCACCCCCGCCTCAGTATCAATCTCTTCAAGACTTTTATCCTTATGATAACTTTCAACACTTAGCTTTTGAAATTGAAGAATCAATTTAACCCTTTAACTAAAATCAGATGCCAACGATAATAATTTGTCTAAGATTAGCAGTACATTGATGCAAGCTTTCCCCACCAGAAGGAGCCAACGTTTTGGGTACCCGATAAAGTTTGCTCTGACAACTAATCTCAGAGAATATCTGCCATTGTTTACCATATTTGCCAATGGTGCAATTATGACAAAAAGGACTCATTACCATCACTAATAAACTTACTGTACTTCTGCAAAAGCTGTTCAGTAGCACAAATATTAAAGGAACAGTTTGGACCATGTCTTGGTCATCTCGTGAAATACTCTGTAGGATAGGCATAAAAAAAGGTCTTCTGCTTTGATGAGCTGTAGGAGACCTGATGTAAATGTGAGCTAACTACTGAGTAGCAAATACTTATTCACATACTTCTGATAAACTTAGTGTACTTAAAAGCTCATCTCAACTCCCCCGCCTTTAAAAATGTTTTTTTTTAAATAAAAGTCTCCCTTTGTTTTTAAACAACTTTAAAGTATGTTTGATTGAAGATTGATTTAGGTGCCTGAAAAGATAAAATTGCCTATCATAGATACAGTTAATATTATTTTTATTGTTAAAGATTGGTGAAGAGCTAGTTTCTTAAGAACTACTCAATAGAAGCCCAAGTTGCAAAGGTACCTGATATATATTGTATCTATGGGAGGAGAGTTTCTCTGTGCAAGACTTGAGTGATGTGGCAGGAATTGCATGATGTCAAAGTGAGTATTTCCTTGAATACAATGCTACATTCTTAAGTGCAGAGTTTTCCACCTTTATGCAACAAAAGTTATTTTGAGAAAGTACCTGAAGGAGTTTATATGTTAGAAGCTGAGTTCGCAGCTTTCATTTCAAACTATGCTGATTGAGGCAAGGTTGCTAAAGTGGCAGTCTCTTAGAACTTGTAAGCGCAAGAAACCTACATGAAACAAAGCTTTTAATAACTTGTCTGAAATCCATCTCTCATCACTATCAATATGGGCATAACCAGAGTGCATAATGGATGCAGTAATTCAGATTAATAAAGTCAGCTATGTATAAAACATGTTAGCTTTGAAAGCTTAGCTAAGCTTTCCTGCTTCATAGGAGCAATTTTAGACAGGAACATGCCAAAAAGTGTCATAACCAAATTGATTAAATATTTATTAGATGTATGGACTGTAAGACCATTCTTACATACTGCTTTACATACTACTATAAGGCAGAAAACGGGCTGTACTGCCAGGCTCACATTGTTCATCAGTGAAAGCTAATCCAACTGGAAACTAGCTATAGATAGTATCCATGAACAGCAGCTAATGTTATTTACCATCTTTATTAGTGATGCAACTGAGCAAGTTGCCAGATAGTGTGAAACTGGCTGGTAGACCAGGGAAAACCATCAGTAAACTAAAGAGTAGGGATGATATTCTGAGGGACCTTGACAGATGGGAGAAACAGGCTGACAGAAGCTCGTAAACTTGAAAGAAAGCAAATACCAAGTCCTGCACTTGACAAAACAATAGCATGCAAGAGGACAGACTTAAACAGGTTTACAGGAAACCATCTAGACATTCTGGTACACAATAAATTTTAACAGGGCTCAGTTCTTTAATGGGACCTGTGACCAAGCATCTGTAGCATCTGTATCCTGAACTATACTGGGAAGTACATAACCAGCAGGTCAAGGTAAGGGATTCTTCCTCTCCCTCCAGCATGTGAGATCACATTTGCACAGATTCCAGTGTGAAGTTCCCCAATACAAAACAGATACTACTGCACAAAAAGTCTAGTGAAAGGCCCAAGAGATGGATGGTGGACTTGAGTATACTGTCTAAAGAAAAGGCATGAAAGTTGGATTTGTCCAGCTTTCAGAAGAGACTTGGGGCTGGGAGAGAAGCAGGGAGACACCTTACTCCTTTTTCCAAGTACATAAAGGGAGATCACACAGAAGAAAATATCAGATTCCTCTGGCTGTCTTGCAGTGGAAGGAGTGATGGTCATAAATTGCAACATGAGATACTCCAGCAAACTCTCATGAAAGGATTTCCAGTATGAGATAGTTTAACACTGGAACAGCTTGGCCAGTTGGTTATGTGACAGGTAACAAATACCTGAGACCATCCTACTTTGAGCAGGTAGTTGCACTGCACACCTCCAGATACCCCTTCTAACTATGTGAGCCTCTAATTTTACATGGACCTTTCAACAAGTGAATTGCTACCTTTACAGCAAGCACTGCTGATGTAACCACAACTTCCACAGTTTCCTGAACTGTAGCATTTTGGCAGATGATGCCACTGTGAAGTCACTTCTACAGCTTGTTAATAGTGCTTTAACAAAAAACCTCAAAATGCGATTCTGCTATTTCCCAACTTCCAAAATATTTTGAACAAATTAATACTCCAAAATTTAAGTATGACCACAGAAAAGGCAATGAAAATACAAAGCACTAAAAAAAAATATTTACACTATATATATAGACACACACAAGAATGCTTGCTCCTAATCATCCTCTTTCTCCCTATCTTACCCTCTGCCCACATATACAAGAGGTTGGGGGTGAGGGGGAAAAGGGAACTTGGTAAACATGAAACATGACTAAAAGTGAGAAATCACAGTGAGTGCATTTTTTTTTTTTTGCTTGCTTTTCTTTCCATCTCATCCTTAAATTAGGAATGAAAAATTACACTGTGATTATTTACATAGGAGTTGAGGAAGAAAGATCTGTAATTTTACACTCACATGATAAAGCATAACAATACAGTTTACCAACCATATAACAAATTGAAATCTTACCTGATGAATGAATCTTCAAGTGTTGTGAGGAAGAAAAGAAAAAAAAAAAAACACCTTTGTATCATAAGTAAGTTGCTATTATTCCTTACCATCATTCCACACAGGAACAACCTTCCCTCAGGTCTCATCATCACTCTGTAGCCTTTGCCCCTTTTTAAGATTTCCACCACAAAGTGGCACTCAGCACTTTCAGCTGATTCAGAACACCTGTTAGTAGCAACCTTCTTTGCCTTAAAGTTACAGCTCTCACAGAACTAGGCACATGAATTAAATCTAAAAGCTATGTTTAGTGTTATAGTAAGTCACCAATTTAACACACTCTATTCCCAATAATATGCTTTCTTTCTTTAATTGTAATAGGTGTATTTACTCAAGTCATTTTCACATTATATTAGAGACACCACTAAACACAGCTGTATTTTCCAGCAGCCTCTAAAGACAGCTCCATTTCTCCTCTCACTACATATTTACATACAGAAAACTGGCTAATTCTTTCTTTGGGCTGCTTACAGGGTTATTGTACTAAACACACGCAAGAAGGCAGGAAAGTAAAAAGACAGAAAGCAGGAAAATATTATTGCAGCATGATCAGTTTCTATGTCTTGAATAACACACTTTCATATTTACAGGCTATTAAACAAAAAATTATCGAGCCTCAGCTCCCACATATCAAGATGCTGCAGAAGAGACTTTATCTGAAAAACTCCTCTGCGTACTAGACCTTGATCTCTCTGTATTATTATAAGGAGACATAGTTCAGGTAACAGATTAAAAAAAAAGTATTTACCTTCATAGAGTGCATAAAAAGAATCGCTCCACCACCACCCAACTTTACAAAAATCTTCTTGCAGAAATATTTCCAGTGTGAGCTTTTAAGTGCTACTTTCTGCCTTCCCATGGGCAGCTCTCCACTTTCCCTCCTTACAACCAAGGTTTCACTTTTGAGCTTACAGTATTGTTTGATATAACACTTTGTTAACATTCATGATTAATGATGAGTTATATCTCCACAGTGTTGTATCCTTGATGAGGGACTCTTGGGGAAGGTTTCTTTGGAGGGGCACTCGACAGTGATAAATAAGGGCAACATCCACAGGAACACTCACACTGTTCCCATAAGCACGAAGGACCGAGTGAACTGAAGTCTGAACCACCTTTCTTGGATCAATTATCATTTTTTTGGGATTGATTACTTCTTTCCTGTCAGGTTCCCTGTGAACATGCTGCAAAATGTTAACACCTGGCACAGTATCCCAGGATGAAATGTTGAATGTGTGTGTGGATATGGTTTCAGGGAAAATATGATTCTCAAAGAGAAAAACACCAGTCCCTGGATTTTGTTCTTGGAGACTTCTCATCATTGTTCTCCAGTCTGGGTGCTTAAGGGGAAGAATTATTTCATCCGCATCATTAAGAACCACAAACTTGCTCCTCAGCATATTACGATATACACAGTCATTCAGGGCTGTGATTTGGCCATAGTAGCCGATGTGTGTTCCATCTTGCGTGAAATGCCATTTAGTAGAAACCTTGAGGTGTGAATTTATTGGCCAGTGAATTATCTCTACAGTTCCTTCTTCAATATAAAACTTCAAGACTTTCTCCATCAGCTGGCTGCAGCTGTTCTTATAGATCACCACTTTCTGCACCCCAAGAATCTTATACATCTCCACACTCTGTATAAACTGTAAGACATTGTTGTAATTTCCAAACATGGCAGAGATGCATACAGTGAAGTCAACAGAGAAGGTCTCGGCTTTGCGGTTTTTTATTTCAAACCTTGGCAGCTGGTCAATATCTCCATGTGGGGACCAGTGTATCGACACGTGTGTTGGATCACAGTTTGGTGGTTCCAAACAAACTATGTCTGCTGCACCATAAGGGAATCCAAATCTATCTGAGTGAACATCAATTTCTGATTTTGATACATACACCTTTCCACGAGGCCGACAGCAGAACCAGCAGTACAGTTCTTTTACATCTTCATGATGAACAATCCCAATCACACGAGTGACTTTGCTTTCTCTGCCATCAAAGTATGGGGCAATGATAAAAGTTTTGTTATCTTTCAAGGGTGTTATTGTGTTATTAACAATTTCCCTTCTACATTTTCTACCTTCTTGAATTATTTTGGGCAGAAGAGAAAGTCTCTGTGACCTAAGAGAAGAGATTGTGACCATTGAAGCTAGAGTAATAATACACACAGCAGCAGCAAAGTAGGATTTTTTCCCACCACAGTGTTTTCTGAATCTATCTAAACGTGGATGCAGATTTCTTTGTTCTTTCAGTTTATGCTGATGCATCTGCAAGAAAGAAAATATATAACATTAAATGATATTGACTTACCTTCATTACTCTAGAATTTCGTAAACAAGGTAGTGGAACAAATATCTATCACCATGCATTAATCTATCGGTGACTCAATCAATAGGCTTTTATGTATAATGAATCATAGCACAGCAATACTGTCCATGACTCTCTGAATGGCCCTGAACATCAGTGGTTTGAATCAGTTTCTCTATATGGAGGTTTCTTTATGGTCTGTGAGAGAATATAATATTATTATATGTGACCATCAATAAGCAGTGGAATAGGAAGCTATTATTCTGTAACTATTTTCTGTAAATCAGATTTTAGATCATTCAATTGATTAATTACACAGTAATTTTAAAATACAACAAAACCATGTTTGTTTTCTCTACACAGTGTCTAAGTAAATTACACACAAACTAAACTCAATTATATTTACTGCAGAAACCTTTGGGCAAAGATGTAACTGAAAGGAATACAGAATTAAGCAAGTTCACAGAAAACATGACAATTAGGGACTATTACACCTGACGGTCTAGATACTATATCTTGTAAATCCCCTAATCTGCAGTACATTATAGCTGAGACACTACATACAGGTAAAGGTCACTTGATACAATTCAGTAAAAGACAAGTGAACTGATGGAAGTACATTCCACTTATAAATGTTACCACACTTAGCATTGTGTAAGGCAGGGTTTGTAGGGAAGACATTATTTTCACATTATTCTCAAGAGAAATTTGGATCTGCTAACATTGTTTTAATGCCTGCAGCCTCCAGCATGGCTCTGGATGGTGAGGTCTTCCTCTCCTGCTGCTTGACTCAACCCCTAGCACCTGTAGATTCAAAGTCCTTGGCAGCACTCACATGCTACCAAGTGTTGAGGTTTGCAAGAGTTGAGTTCACAGCTCACATGAACTGTAAGTGGAACTCATTAAAATTTTCTTTAAATATTAATCATTAGGGATAAAGATAAAATGAACAGTAAGGAGACAGCAAACCTCTTCAAAGGCCTTTTTGTTCCACACATTCTCAGAAGAGTGCCTCAGATTAATTAAATTGCTGTCACTTAGACAGGAAAAACTCAACTGCGTAGGATAAAAGTCCGAGACTTATCCAGGAAGAACAGTTGGGTAAAATTCCTCCCCAAAAGCAATAAACTGATTCTATTGCAGAAGATGGAAATGTTTCTAGTAGGCATGTCAATGCTCTATAGAGCCAGCTGCTAAGAAGAAAATTTGTGCTGCTAAAAGAGCCAAATTTGTATGTGTGTAATTTACAGAGAAAGCAGGTAGCAATATCATAGATGTAGCAGATTTTGGAAGTTTGTATATTTTTTGTCCTTCCACTTATTTTTTAAGAGTCATAATGTTGTTACTTGTTTTAATTTTTAAGTATATTTAGAAAGTATGCAAAATCTTTGCATGTTCTTGACAAAAACGCTCTTAATCTACTGTAAAATCAGAATTAGACTTTATACAATGTGTGAAATATTTCCTTTTTTTTATATTAAGATATTTTGAGAGCTTCTATTTCAATAGTCCTTTGTGCTGTAACAGAATATCATAATTTCACATTTATAGGAGCAAAGTAAGAGTGAGACAAATCTATAAAGTATATAAACACCAAAATCTATAGTTTTGATCCAGAGATCATACTCTGCATCTTCATAATTTTGGAAGCGCCTAAGTTCATTGGCACTTTCGCTGTTTGATTTAAATAGTTCTTTAGAGTCCTGTTCGTCTTCTTCTCAACATATTTTCCATAATTAGTAATCTAACTTCTGAATCTCAGCTGAGTTTAGGCAGAAGATAATTGAACAAGTCTTCATAAAGAATGTGCAATATTTTGCCCAATTTCTTTCTCCTCAGAAAGAAAAGTAGTAAGATACAAGTTCACAATACTACCCTTAAAATGTCCTGCTTCCCAAGACTGATATGATTTAAAGTAGCTTTTCACAGCTCCCAGGAATTTGCTTTGCAGTGCAGAATTGTCATAGGAGCACTGCAAATCTCACTATATTGGACTGGGAACAAAACAGCAGCAGCAGGCACGACTCTATATTGTAATGCTGAAGTAGAGAATCTCTCCAGAAATACAATTTAGAGCAGAACCAACACCAAATGCATGGCTAAAAGCCTGACACTGTCAGAACTTTCTGCTGGAGAACAGTAACTAAGAAAAATTAAAAAGCTCCAAGTCGGGTTTTTTTGGTTTGTTTTTTTTTTTTTTTTTTTTTTTTAAAATCAAACTTCTAAAGTTGGGCAGAAAGCCTACCCAGAGCATTTACTAATCTTATTCTTACAACACAGAGCACATCTCATTTAATATTTTAACATTTATCCTTGACCTTTTATTATTATGATCTAAAATATTGTTTGGTCCTACAGAATAATCTTTATTAAAAGCATCCCATAATAAACACTAAAAATACAATTAAGTTATTACGAGCTATTTGGTTGCTTCTTCTGCTTTTGTAGGCTATAAATAATGGACAACAAATTTTATTTTCAACTGCATTTTGAATATGAAGCATCAGAAAGAAAACATACCTTTTAAAGCAGATGGCAGGGTAAAGTCACTTCTCCAACTGGTTCTCCACAGTTACTTTTTGGTATGGTGTATCTACCAGTTGTTCAATTCTATGTAGCAGCAAAAAAACTTACTTTTTTTTTTTTTTTTTTTTAAGATAAATTACAATAATTGTTCAATACAGAATGAGACCAAGAAAAATAATTTAGATATAGTAGCTAAGATGCCTGCAAAGACATTTCATTTCAAATGCTTGGTGTGCCTGAACATTAGTAAAATATCCACACCTACCGGAAAAACAAGTTTAACCTCTTTTGAGCAAGGCATACAGCTGCCTCTCAACAACTTAATTTAAATTACAAAACTTCCCAAGTAATTGCTCAAGCAAATCAAACCTAGGCTCTCAGGTGATTCTTTCTAAGGCTACAAAGTTAGGTTTCCTCATGGAAATTACTGTTATGGAGTCATATCCCTCCTAGTCTCTCTTTTTGACAGGTTTTCATTAAATACGACAGACTGTTCTAATTTATGTTTATTAAAAAAACACACTTCCTTAGCAGCTGCCTCTCTCTCTCTTCATCTGACCAAGTTTCAACTAATGTATAGCACAGACGAAAAAAAATGCATTGTCCTCTTCCCTTCGTAAACAACAATTGGAAGCCGCCATCTCTATCAGAAAAAGTCTTTCTTCATGTATACTAGGATTACGTATTTTTGAAGATGCATCACATTGCACAGATAACTCTGAGCCTGTTTGTCTGAAGGCTGCAATTACCACACCAATCTTGTCTTTCATCTGAAAGTGCACTTACTCAAGGTGTTTTCTTCTTCGTCAACAACATCATAATAAATAGTTCAGTCAGCTGCTACAAGAACTCACCACAATTCCCCTCATTTCTTTAGTTGTCCTTCTGAACTCTAAAGCCTTGTGTCCAATCAAGACAACAGTTTCAGACTTGGATACCTGAACAACCTTTCCTCCGTTCCCCCTTCTAAAACAAAATAGCTACCCCTCCTCTCCTCCCCCCAGTATTGGAATACTATGGATATGACACAATTAGTAAATTTCTGTTGCTAGTTCTTCAATAGGTTGTCTGTCTTTTCAGAATTTTGGAATTTAAATTATAAAGTAGCACCCTCCACCTGGAGTACTATTTTTATTTATATCTTGCTATTGTAACTGTTATTTTCAGACCTTCAATCCCATTATCTTTTACTTTCACAGCTAACATTATCCTTACAAAAACTTTTAATTAAATTCCTAATTTATTTCAGGAGCTCTTCTCAGGTCACTATTAATCTTTCCTACCATACGATCTACAATGTGGCCTTCCTTTGTACTGAAACAGTACAAAGTTACAATCTTTCCTGATAGTCAATATTCCTTTCAAAGGCTACACAATTCAATTGCTGGTATCACCCACTAAAACCCAATACCTCCTGACTTGGGGTGGGGATGGGAGAAATACATATACTTCAGAGGGGCACCAGAGAAATAGATAAATCAAAGCTTCAGCTCCTAATAACTAGCACTAGATTCAATAATACAGGATGAAGGCCTCACTCTTGAACTATCCACATCCAGACTAAAACTCAACAGTAAGAGATATAATTTTTAAGGTATTTTCTGCTTATTGCTTTGTCAGAATTAGCAATATACAACATTGATGCTTACATACAAATAAAAGGTTCAAATAATCATAAGCATTCATCATCTTAATCTAGATCCTCTCTAATTTGACAGCCTTTTTTTTTTTCCTGAAGTAATGTGTCCAGTTCCAGTGGTTTTCTACTTTTATATAACCTAAATTATTGGCTTAAGGGTGAAATTGAGGGCACTCATACTTGACTGTTGGTAAAATACTGCTGCTCTAACATAGATTATGCTGCATATCTCTATTCCCAACTTGAATAAGGCAAAATATAGCATGATTTCCTAATATCTGGTTGTGTGTTAGGCCTGCTACGAAGGCAAAACATGTAATTTACTGTACAAGCACAAGTACATGCACATCTAATTGTAAGCACAACAGTAAACAACAGTAAGAATTAGTTTTTGTGTTCTCTGAAGAGAATGAGTTCAAGAAAAATAAAAGTCTCAGGACAACAGTTAAAAGGCCTGTATTTTTTCCAGCTTTTTATCTTTTACACTGAAACCACTCACTCAGGAGTGGTCTCTTTTGAATTCTTTTAATCTACAACTGAACTCCCTTATGTGGCGTATATGCTGATAGAAGCTCACTAATAAAACTGTGCTGTACAATTAATAAATACCTTTAAATTACCAGCAAAGGATGCAGAGGAGTAGCCACCATTACGGCCGGTTGTCAACTGCCGCCTGCCGGCGGGAGCACCGCTGCACGCGGCACTTCACGGCCGGCCAAGGCTGGGGCGGTAGCGAAGCCGCCTGCGGGCGCCCCCCGAAACCCTGTAGTGTCACGCGAAGGAGACCCGCGGCGTCCCGGGAACCCCACGCTGGCCGCCGCCAGCGGCACCCCCGCGTGGCAACACCGCGGCTCACGGGCTCATGCCTGGGGAGCGGGCAAGCCGAGGGCAGCGCTCATGGCAGCGGGCGCCCCTGGCGGGCGCGGGGTCCTGGCGGAGAGGGGGCGTGCGCGTGCGTCGCGCGCGGTGCCCCTGCTGGCCGTGCGGGCGGGGAACGGCCGCCACAGCGAGGCCGCCGCGCCAGCAGCACTCCCAGCAGCGACCGCGTAGAGGCGCGGGGACCAGGCGGCCCCGCGCAGGCGCCACGGGCGGCAGCAGAGGAGCGCGCGGGGCCCGACCCTGGGCTTCGGGCCCGACCTGTGTCCGTGCCTCTTGTTAACTAAATGTAAAATACAGGAAGACAAATGAGCCATTATATTTTCTACATACAAATCAATGAAAAATATTAAATGGAACTGGCAATTACATAATAAAATCCAGTCCTTTACACTAATATCTTTTACAGACCAAGCTTTGGTTTAAAACACTAAGTTTTAGTAACATTCCTTGTGGGTTATTTTCAAAAGGAAAAACAACAGACCATTCTGTGATACTGCGATAATCCTGAATTTGCAGTGTATTAGGGAAAATGTAACATTAAATGCTCATTGCAATGCCTCTCTTAGTTTCGTTGCTGTTCTTAAAATCATTGTTTACTCACAACTTAACGTCTGTAACTAAAGATATAGATTATTTCCTCAAGTGATGAATCCCTGAGATCAAAAGGTTTCCCGCAATGACATGAAAAGTGTCATTAGGCTCTTCTCAACATACTCCAGACACCTCTACAAGTCAGATAACTGGGGACTGAACTGGTCTTTTTGTATCAAAACCAAGTTATTTAGTTTTTAAATTCTCTACACTGGATGCCTTTTTTTCAGGTCAAAGATAACAATAACAATTTACCTTCATAGAGTGCATAAAAAGAATCGCTCCACCACCACCCAACTTTACAAAAATCTTCTTGCAGAAATATTTCCAGTGTGAGCTTAAGTGCTACTTTCTGCCTTCCCATGGGCATGGGCAGCTCTCCACTTTCCCTCCTTACAACCAAGGTTTCACTTTTGAGCTTACAGTATTGTTTGATATAACACTTTGTTAACATTCATGATTAATGATGAGTTATATCTCCACAGTGTTGTATCCTTGATGAGGGACTCTTGGGGAAGGTTTCTTTGGAGGGGCACTCGACAGTGATAAATAAGGGCAACATCCACAGGAACACTCACACTGTTCCCATAAGCATGTAGGACCGAGTGAACTGAAGTCTGAACCACCTTTCTTGGATCAATTATCATTTTTTTGGGATTGAAAACCTCTTTCCTGTCAGGTTCCCTGTGAACATGCTGCAAAATGTTAACACCTGGCACAGTATCCCAGGATGAAATGTTGAATGTGTGTGTGGATATGGTTTCAGGGAAAATATGATTCTCAAAGAGAAAAACACCAGTCCCTGGATTTTGTTCTTGAAGACTTCTCATCATTGTTCTCCAGTCTGGGTGCTTAAGGGGAAGAATTATTTCATCCGCATCATTAAGAACCACAAACTTGCTCCTCAGCATATTACGATATACACAGTCATTCAGGGCTGTGATTTGGCCATAGTAGCCAATATCTTTGGCATCCATAGAAAAGTGCCATTTAGTAGAAACCTTGAGGTGTGAATTTATTGGCCAGTGAATTATCTCTACAGTTCCTTCTTCAATATAAAACTTCAAGACTTTCTCCATCAGCTGGCTGCAGCTGTTCTTATAGATCACCACTTTCTGCACCCCAAGAATCTTATACATCTCCACACTCTGTATAAACTGTAAGACATTGTTGTAATTTCCAAACATGGCAGAGATGCATACAGTGAAGTCAACAGAGAAGGTCTCGGCTTTGCGGTTTTTTATTTCAAACCTTGGCAGCTGGTCAATATCTCCATGTGGGGACCAGTGTATCGACACGTGTGTTGGATCACAGTTTGGTGGTTCCAAACAAACTATGTCTGCTGCACCATAAGGGAATCCAAATCTATCTGAGTGAACATCAATTTCTGMWTTYGWTRYMTRYAYYTYWCCAYSAGGCYGACAGCAGAACCAGCAGTACAGTTCTTTTACATCTTCATGATGAACAATCCCAATCACACGAGTGACTTTGCTTTCTCTGCCATCAAAGTATGGGGCAATGATAAAAGTTTTGTTATCTTTCAAGGGTGTTATGACATTTTGAGTAGGTTTTCCTCTACAGACGTGACCTGCTGGACTGCTAGTTGTTTCTTGGAGGAAGATTTTGCTAATTACATTACTTTGTAGATGAGTACCTTTCTGGGAGCAGATTAAAATGCTTCCAAATACAAGGATACATGCAACTACAGCACATAGATGTCTTTTTCCACAGTGTATCATTGCTGAAGAGCAAGTTTGATACTTAACACAATGCTGTACACTCAGTCTTCCATTCAATTTCTCTAAAACAAAGAACAAAAAAGCACACTTTCCAAAGAAAGAAATACTTTGCATTGAACTATATTAAATATCATTTAGAAAAAGAAAAGAGTCATCATTTGTAGAATGATCTTTTCACGGTTTTCCTACATGGCTGATATTACTTTAAATGTAAATTGATTTTACCACCAATTATGAATTCTTAGATCACTTTTTCAAGTTGGCAGTTGATTTTAGTAGGACTTTATGAGAATATTGCGACCACACAACTCATCTACATGCATAACTGAACCTTTTAATCTTGCTATGGGACATTCAAGTTCTCTGAATAAGGTGGTACCAAATCTGACCACAAAGTGAAGATTTTCAGTAACAATACAGTTTGATATTTACACATGCCTAAGCCATCAAGCAGAAAGTAGGCAAATTAAAACAAAACCGAACCCCACTATGGGTGACCATAATGGCATGAAAAAATGTGACACATTACACCAGCTCATCCCATCAATTAACCATTAATAGTTACTATCTTTTGTAGGTTTTCTGTCCTCTTTTGTATGCATTCAATCCCAGGTGATTAATATTTGACTTCTAATTACTCACAAAACTGTGTTATTGGTTTACACCAACTTCAGAATTCTAGGTTGGAAGAACATGATGAAAACACTGCTGCTTGGTGTAATCAGCAAATTCAAGATGTTGCTCAGCTCTTCTTTCTCATTTCTGTGGCCTATAAAATATTTTAGAAGATACATAATGACTCCTTCTCTAAAGTCTTGTTTACTGTTCCCTGGAAATTGTCATGTAAGCTGTTTATCTTCCCCCCCCTTCCATTATTATTTTTATGTTATACAAACGATAAGACTATTATTTTTTAAGATTGTGTTTGCTGAATATTTTTTCTGAACTGCTAAGAAAGGTCCCAGTTGCAGTTCTACAGTTCTGCAGAAAATATTTTGTTTCACTTGCTTTAAATATTTTTCATTTTACCTGCCCAATTAATTGTTAACATTAAAATATATAGTTTATTGTTATCTCAGTAGTAAAGAGAACCTTTTTAGTCATATTTAGCAAATATATATATATTATGTGCAAAGGACTGGTACATCATCATTTGTTAATTAAACTGCACCAAACACCTTCAAATATTTGTTATACCTATTTTTGGCTTGTAAACCATTTACCATTATTCAAATGGTTTTTAATAGCAAATAAAGAGAAATAACATTTTGGAGTGAAGTGTTTTGGTTTTTTTTTTTTTTTCCCTCCTCCCTCAGGAACATTTATTGAAAAGTAGGATTGAAACACAGTTACAAAAAAGTTCTAAGAAAAACCCCAAATCATAAAAGAGAGCCTGACATCCGTGTGGAAAAATATCAGTCATCCTAAGCCCTAGTTCTGGTTTGAAACCTATAATTGCTTTTATTTCTTTCTTTTTTTAAAAAATATTTTGGAGGCAGAAATTTGACAGTCAGTGTTCTTTTGGAAGAAATGAAGAGGATTGTTTGCAGAGATTAAAGTCAGTCAAAAGATATAAGGAATTAAGGAGAACAGAGGTCAGGATCCTCCATCAACAAGTAAAAGCCAGGGAGTTAATAGGCCTTATTCTTTATTATTCTCTACTCCCATTAGAAAGTGATTGAACATTACAGAACATACCTATATATGTTCTAGATATCTATATGCATCTACAGACACAGAACATTAGAGAATCCCAATAAAAATATTTGTCACTGTTCTGGAGACAATTTACTGCCTAAGAGTCTGGACAAAAATACTAAAAAAAAATATAAAAAAAAAGGGTAAAATTTCAAATAATTACTGTCTGTCATATTTATTTACAGAAACACAGGTTTGTTTGTTCTTTTTTTTGATAGAGATACTTGGAAAAAAGTTACACATTCCTGGTGAAATTTCTTTTCAACCATCAGTCTTACTCTAGAGGCAGCTCTTTGCTTTAAAAATTTATTGTTAAATCAGGCTTGAGAAGTTTACATGAAAATTGCATTTTTAATATTAGTATCTTAATATTAACATACTTTTAATCTGTTCCTGCAACAGAAATCTAATGTCAAAATCCTCTTGTGGCAAGTACTCCTACTATCCCAATCTCCCTGTGGGAATATCGCTATTTTCTAGCTTTCTTTTTCTGGAGTGATCCCTCCATGTTCACAGGCAAAGAAGTTGCCATTTTAACGCATGAATTACGCAAAACAGGAAGTCCACTTCTACGTTCCCCTGCATTTCACATCTTTTTTTTTAAACTTGCTGAAAACAAACTGCTTGTATGAAGGAGAATTTTTGTGTGGATACATTATTTGATTTGGGCAAAGCAAATTAATCCTAATAGCCTGTATTTTTAGACCTACAGGCCTACTGAAACAGAAACAGTTGTTCAGTCACTTGTAACTGTAATCTTACACTTGATTTGAGGCAAAGTAAACTACCTTTCCTCTTACAAACCTGTGGTGTTCTACGGCAAGACCTACAATGCAAATGTAGTTTTATGGACAGGGATAAGAAAGACAAGATTCACTCCTTTTATGTAAAGAAGTCTATTAAAACTAGAAAGAAACTTGGAGATACATGTCAACTGTTTAAATAACCTGCTGCTTTGTCCTTATGGAATTGTTTAAAGAACTTCTAGAAACTGCCAGGAGCTGCTAACTCTGATCACATTTCTCTTTTATCTTGAGCTGTTCTCAGAAGGATTTTTTTTTTCTTTCTTTCTAAGAAATAGATGGCATCAATTCCTATATATGAAATATAATTTTGAGTTCAAGCCTGTGTCATCTCTTTGAGAATCCACAGGCTGCAGACATCAGCTGATGTCCACTTACCTATGTGACTAAAAGGTTCTAGCTGTAGCAGGAGCATTAAAAAAAAAAAAAAAAAAAGGCTTTAATTTGGCTGTTATCAGAGCAGTCATTTCTGAAGAGGAATAGCTATTTTCATTATGAAAAATGATTCTGCATACACACTTATTAGGCAATATTTATTACCGTGCTTTGTATCACTCTTTGTTCAAGCAAACATCCGTTGCCAAAACCTCTCTTCATAAAATGTTATTTTAAACATTCAACTGCTGGGAAAATTACCACGCTTTCACTATAACCAACTTCACTACATACATTTTTAGCTATTGAAAACACACTCTGTGTGATCAGAAGCTGAAAAATATCCCTCCTTTTACAAAGAGACGCCATTAAAATACGTTAGTGACTCTGGACCTCCTCTATCTATTTATGTCGCCAGCAACACAGAGAAGAAACCAGAAGACAATGTTTTACTCTAACATACGTTATATCAGCAAAGTTGAATAGGACCTTGCTTTTAATAGCTGTGTTATGGAGCTTTATAAAGCACTTTCATCCATTTTTGCTTTGTACAGTTAGCCAAAACCTCAGCACCTTGTGGTTACTATATATGCAGAAAACAAATATTAGCAGATCCATGTTTGTTAGGTGCAGTCTAAATACTTCATGAGAACGCAAGAAATCCTGAACACAGTAGGAATCAAACAAGATATAGTGCATTTACTCACAGTTCAAAGACTCTTTGTCCAGCATTTCATGCTTTCCACCACTTCGACCTGAATTCTGTCCCTTGCTCCCTTTGAAAGGGGAGACCTTGCACCCTTGTTTGCCTCCTCAACATCTGCTTCCTCTGCGATTACACTAGTACTTTTGGTTGTCTGTGGGAAATCCGGTGACTTGGTTAACTTCCTGTACTGCAAATCAATTTGTTTTCTGTCCTGCTACTTTCTCAGAGGGATATCTTTATCAGTTTAATAGAATAACACATTCTTCAAACCATGTAAAACATCTCAATATCTTGAATAGTCATATTTATTAACTGAGAGAATGATGGTTGTGCTGCAGCCTGAAGTAAGGCTGGCCGTGTTACTGTGGTTGCTATATGTGCCCTTTAGGTAAGGAGACTTCAAGCAATGATATCGTTAATAAAATGCTCATACACACTTTTTTTTTTTTTTTTTTCCTAGTAAAAGAAAACATCAGCAAGAACTAAATTAACCCTAAGGGCCCATTGATGTCTTTGACACTAGGCAAAACATTACACAAAAGCATTAAGTAAAGCATTATACAACATCCACTTCCCTTTACCAGCTGACTTGGCTCATTTGAGTACGGGCAATTTTGTTTGTGCTTAACAGCACACTTTGTCAGTGACTCTCTAGGTCAATGTTTTCAAATAGGCATTTTGCTAAAATTCCTAGAATTCTAAAATATATTAATACATCTTATTTATATTGAATTTCTTTTTAATAACAGTCTCTGAATTTGCACTTGACTTGCATTGCATGAAAAGAAGTCAGCTTTTTTTGGGGTGGGAGGGGAGGAAATTAATAAACTTCTCTGACTGATTCTGCAATACGATTTATAATATTCAGTCAAGTGACATCAGGACTCTAAGACCACTATAGTCCTCCTGACCATTTCTTCTTGACTGCATTCAGCCAGGCTGCTGCAATTAGAAGCACCTGAGGTCTGTGGGCACATACTGTCACCTCCTTGAGAATCTTCAAGGAAGTGCCTGACTTCTGGTCAAGTCCATCACAGTTTTTATACTAGAACTAAAAAAGTCTGGACTAAGACGAAAGACAACTCTAATCAGATGTCTGAATCTTTTCTGTGCATAAGAAAAATTCAAATTTAACAGAATTTGGTCAGTCAAATTGGGCTGCTGTGCTGTCCTATATATTCTGTATTTTATTAATTTCTCCAGTTCCAAGTTCAACCAAGAGATATTGGGCCAGTCTATGGTGATGGAGAACGTCTGCAATCACACTGCAAAGCAGAGTCACAGCCCAGACTTCAGTCTGCTGCTTGCAAGATGTGGCACAAGCATAGTGCTAGTCAACTAGTGACCAGCACATACACAGCATGACTCTGTCAGAGACTGTGGCCCTAGGGTTGTGCTTAAACAGGCTCACAGGCCCATGGTCTGCTATGTATAGGTGATATTCCTAGGAGACGCTGGTCAGGGCCACAAAGGCCCTGTGCCTCAGAGTCCTAACTGAATGGCTTGAAGAAGTACCTCCTTTTCTAGCTAAGGTACAGTAACTTGTCTACATATGCTCAAGATATTGGCCAGTTACTTGAAAAACAAAAAATCCCACATCCATCAACAATCAAGAAAATAAATAGAAGTCTTTCAGTTTTCAGTCTTGGTGCAGTGGATTTTTCACACAGGTCATGCTCATGCCCAGACCCTTCTCTGTTTTCCTAAGGGAAATATGTCACTTTCTAGATAGAGGAGACCTCCAACTTCTTTGCTTACCTCTGATTTCCAGTTTCTCTAACAAAATTTCCATTCTAGGAGATCTCTATTGTGGTGTGGGGATTACTAAGATGAATGAAGCATGGAAGTGAGAGATGTGGTTCTTGGTCTGGTCAGTTGTGTCTAATTGCAGAAGAAACAAGGAAACATTGCAGTGTAAACCAGACTGCAGAACCAATGTGCCCCTCTTCCTTGGCACAGATTTCCCTGGTGGTTACATTAACTGTTTATTAACTAGAAAAAAAAACCCAACAATGTTCGAACATGTTAAACATGAACAGGTTACACACATTTTCATACAATCATAGAATCATAGAATGGCTAGGGTTGGAAGGGACCTGTAGAGGTCATCTAGTCCAACTCCCCTGCACACGCAGGGTCCCCTAGAGCATGTGGCACAGGGTGATGTCCAGGTGGGTTTTGAAGATCTCCAGAGAAGGAGACTCCACCACCTCTCTGGGCAGCCTGTTCCAATGCTCTGTCACCCTCACTGTTAAGAAATTCTTTCTCAAGTTCCTGTGGAACTTTTGGTGCCTCAATTTGTGGCCGTTTCCTCTAGTTCTATCACTGGCCATCACTGAGAAGAGGCCAGCCCCCTCCTCCTCACTCCCTTTCTTGAGATATTTATATACATTAATCAGGTCCCCTCTCAGTCTTCTAGGTAAAAACACATATACATCTTCATATACAAACACATGATGCTTGTATAATATTAAATATATTAGTATATGTAAATATACTGTGTATATTATACATAAAATACATATATTTCATATATAAAAGTACATACACAAATATACAAAAAAGTATCTAATTTGGGGTATATTAAGACTCACACTGTGGATGTGTCTAATCAAAGAATAATACAAGGCATACAGGTGTTGGAACTGTAACTTGTGCAAAGTAAGCTGGCAACAGACCACATGGTTCTCTCCTAGTGTAGACATTCCTCAACTTTTAAATATGAACATAAAAAAGCTGTTAAATGGTAGAGAGGTCAAGCAAACGTGCACATACCCACAGCCACTTTGCTTGAACAGTACATTCTCACCTCACATCCTCGCCCTGTTTCTGGGCCTGTGCTTCTGGTTAATTTTTTTCTAGTTGCTTTTTGATGCAGCACCTGAAACACTCTGGAGTGTTGCCATTCACTATGCTGCTACCCTTACAAATATTTACATAACTTCTGACCATAACATAGCTCTGAGAGTAAGAACTGGACTTTATTTATAATTCATGTAACAACGATAAACAATGAAAAAATCCTCTTCAGTGTTTTGCACAGCTTCAAATTGGGCACCAGATAGCAGGATAAAAAAGAATTATCTTATATTCTCTAGGGGCAGGTACAGGATTTCTTCCAGCCTCTTACAAGGTACGTAAGGCGAATCACTACTGAAGGCAGGCATTCAGACTGCACCACACTTTACCTCACCCAGATACTGCTGTTGCTCATATTCCAGAAATGTTTACAGGACTTAATCAACTTTGTAAAGAAACAGAACAGGATTTCAGTTATGTTCCAAGTATGGTTTTCTCCATCTAAAAGTTTACCAGGTTCTTCCGACTTAGTAAGTCAATAATTGGACTACCACTTTACCGTATTTTGACCCAAGAATCTTGGGAAAAAAATAAAAAAGGTTCATGTTAATAAAAAAGCTAAATACAGCTTAGTACAGCATCATAGTCACTGACTGTTACAGAAAAGAAATATAGAGTGTATTTCAAGTGTTTTTCCCAACCTTAGCTCTATAAGCAAAATGAGTCAATGATGAAATATGTACAAATACTAGCTTCTAAGTTGTAATGATTAAAGAGAAATGACAAAACCTGGAGAAAAGCCATCAGTGAAAATCCAGGTAATAGCAGATATCAAATAAATATCTTGAGAGACATACAAACGTTTAGTAGACCACAATTCACAGAAGCCTACCTCCAGTCTTCTCTAGTTACTAAAAATAAAATGCTGGACAAACACACAAGAAGCAAAAATAGATCAGTTTGTAAACAATTCGACCTAGGCGGCCTGTATCAGAGATCTAAGGGATTATAGTGAATGCACATCTGTCTGCACTGAGCAGATGAGCAAGCTCATACAGTCGCAGGGAAATAACAAGATATCAACATGCATGCTGGTTCCAGTCATCATCAGAATGATTCCAGTAGATATGATCATCTTAAGACTTTGCTAATACAGAAATTGGTTAACTATGACATTATACATTCTCCCCCTTTCTTTGATTCCTTAGAGCAAAAGAGGATAGCAAACTGAGGAAGCTCTATCTGCAAAGGTTATCCAAGGAACTGAAAAACGTGCTGTCATCCACAGATGTTTTTCATAACTGTAAATCAAGACATTCACCAATTAGGAATAGGTAAGTATCTTCTTAACATTTCCTGCCTTACTGCTAATTGAATATAATTAACATATTGGATTCACAGTCCACTGCAAGTCTGGAGACAGTGACTGTCCATGAGAAGCAATGTGAGCACACAGTTGGGATAAACATTAAAGGTAGTGACTACAGCAGCTTCAAGTTGGGTTACATCATGCTGTGCTCAGAACAGGTCCTCAAGTCAGTGCAGGATTTTTAGAAACATCCTACAGTCTCACATTTCTTTATCTGTTTTCAATCCCATGGAAGACAATTACACTGTGTCCATGAAACAAATTCAAAATAACTGTATGCGCTTGCTCAATTTACTAGGTGATTAACCACTATGTTCCTCTTGGTGGCGACTGCTCCAGAGGCTTAATAATCTGCTCACAATTGAAGAATTATTTTATTGTCTTTAGCATCTCAAGTTAGCTCATTATAAATTAACTATATATCTCAACTACATCTAGTGTGAACATCTTTGCACCTAGAAAACTCTAGTCATGGAGGAGCTTGTTATATGAGATACTTCTACAGAAAAAACAATAATCTACTTGAAACAACGTATTATATTAACTCTCCAATACAACATAAAAGCTGCTGAGCTTCACACAATGATCCATAAAGTGCGGAAAAAACCTACCACTTTTAAAACACTACCACTTTTAAGCAAGTAACTCGCTTTCACATATCTCAGTATTTATCCTAAAATTTGTTTTTCCTCTGCTACAGAGCTGCATTCATCCTGAAGATCTGAAAGTCAAGTCTCCTCAGCAATCATAAATGTATGCTTTCTGAGGCTAGTACGTGAAATAAGATTGTGGTGGTTACCCCTCAATTACATAGATTTATTGGTAGGATTAAAACAATTGTACTGCTAACCAAAACTGACAGAAGCAGTTGGACCTTCAAGTACTGCTGTACTTGAAAGCAGCAGAAAGAAAGGACACATTATCTAAAGGGAAGTAGCTTTTTTGTGAATTTCCGTTTTTCTCCTTCACTAATTGATTTCTGCCCTACCTATCTGTCCCTTTTCTTGCTCTTCACCTTTACTTCTTTGCTCAGTTAGTTTAACATTACTCTCTAAAATAGACAAGGCATACTTCCTCTGTGTTCACTTGCTACAAAATTTCACGTGACGGTTTCTACAGAAAATCCTGTTTTGTTGTAACTAACTGGCAGTGTTTCCAGGCTGTTTCCCTGTACTCAAAAATGATACTTCTTATTTTATTAAGGGCGCAGTACCAAACAACGAATTTTATGTAAAATAATTTATCTACTTGATTGTGTCTGCTAATTTGGTCATAGAAATGAATAAATTTATTCCTATATGGACACTAGAATGAATATGTTTGTTTCCTGAATTTGCTTGTTAGTTTAATATTCAATAGCATTGTGCTTTCAGACCTGAACACAGTCTACTCTTAAAGCTGAAAAGCTTACTTCTGTCAGGAAGTGCATGACTACAGGCAGAGTCCAGAAGTATAAAGGATACTTCCTCCAATTCATTACCATCTATACTTTCTCATGGACAAGAGTGTTCCAATTGATGTAAAATGGGAGTTTTCATTTTTCCTAATAGGTCAATTTGTCCAGTACTCACATCTGTAGTCTATTGAAGCATGTGAACACTGACCAGTTTTCTTTCTTCTTTGCACTTTCCCTAAAGAAAATTCTGGCACATTATCTGAACTTGATAAAAAGAAAGAAAAAAAGTTTATATCAATAGATCACAGCTATGGAAATAGCACAACAAACATTATTGATTCCAGAACAAGAACAACAACAAAATCTCTGCCACAACTTACTTACCTAGGACAACTTGATATGTAAAGTAGGAACAAATATATTAATGATTTCATTTTTGTTTCATCTCCCAGGTAACAAAAAAAAAAATGCCTGTGTGTTTTATCAGAAAAGCATGTAAACCACAGTAAAATACTGCAATGCAGGAAACAGTCCCCTTTCTCCCTCATCCTTTGTTGCTTTAACAATAGTATGTACATTATGGAACACCCTGAGCATTGCAAACATGCTCATTTGCTTTATTTTCCAGCCTGTTCCCTACTCGGAGAAGAATTCTGATTTTCCTTCTCCTGCTAAAACTTATTATCGTTTAGTAGATGTAAGAGGCACTCACTGATGCTTTTTTTACACGTTAAGGGATTCTTTATGCCTGCAATTTTTACAGGAGGAGTATAAAATGTTTAAATGGAAAAAAAGGGTTTGGCTCAGGAGATAATTTCTATAAAGCCAAATGATATCCAAAACTTCATAGCAAAAAAAAGAAAAAAAAAGGGAAAAAAAAGGCAGTTTTAGTTCCTGTTTCTGGGTGCTCTGTACTTCCTTGTTCAGCACTGAAAGCAGTTGTTTCCATGCTTATTCTGTTCTCAGCTTCATATTGGACAATTTCTTACTGCCCCTCATGCAATTTCTCACAAAATTATTGTGCTGCAGAAGTCAGAGCATTCACTTCGCCATTCATAATGTGAAGCTAATCTATTTCCAGTATCAAAAAATAATGCTCAAAAACAAAAGAAATAATAATAATAGGACATGTTGATTCTTTTCGAAGAGGAAATTTTAATAAACATTCAATTGCTAGGCTCTCCTTACCAATAGTACTCAATATTTCAAGGTTCTGGGATGCATCTCTGACATCTCTCAGAATTTCAGATTTTAGTACCAGAAGCTATTATTATAAAGAGCTTCACTACCATACTGTTTAATGTAGGGCAGTTGATTTTAATTTGATTTTTGTAGTGGATGAAATATTTTATTCTAATCAATTTCAGTGAGTAGAAAATGAGAAACCAAGTTTCTAAAAAAAGTTTAGGAAGTGTGAATAAATTTACTTTGATATCAACATCAACATGTAGGTTGATGATTAAACACATTTCTCTGAGAAGAAATAAGTTTGTCTCCACTTTGGGATTTCCAAGTCCTACTTGAAAGCACTACAAAATCTGGAGTGATATTCAGTTTCCTGAAACATATTTTGATTCTGTAATATCTACTTATTATATGCTAGATGTTAGGCAACTATAAAGACTCCTCTTCAACTGTGTCATCACTGAATCACAAACAAAACATGCCTGTTGCCTTTGAGCAGAAAAGTTCTTTTTTGCCTCTACTATTCTTTTTCAAAGTATTTTATTCTTACGATACATATTTTGCACATTTTTTCATGTTTAAATTTACAGCCAAATGCAAATCTTGTTAAAGTAAACTTTTGCTAAAGTATTTAATTAGTGAAACAATCATTATCAATGTAACAAGCTGAAAAATACAGCAACTTGATACAAGACTGAGGTAACGAAATACTTTGCCAAAAACCTAGATTCCCACACAAAGGTTAAAAGTTTAGTGGTTATTATGGGTGAAACAATTCATAAGAATTACAAGAAAGAACCCTTACACAAATGGCATGCAGCGGACTGCTGGAAAACACCGCCAAAAACAGTACAACAATTTTCACAAGAAAGAAATGAAAATGTAGAAACTGGTATCTACTATACTATGACATAGGAGTTGCAATTTGAAAACTACTCTTTGCCTCATTTTAGTGCTATATGAAAAAACATGCATTTTGGCACTGAACTACATTAAAATTGCACACATAAATAAATAATATCACCAAAATATATTTTACATATTCACAATTCTGAAAACAGTCATTCTCATATAAGGTTTATTTCTATACAAGTATTATAGCCATTCTTTTTAATGGATGAAAATTTGTATGGTTTGTGATAATTTTGAAAAAAAAATGATATTTTAATCAGTACTGATATGCACCTCATTGTACTTTCAATTTACAAAAAAAAGTATCATATATGGAATGCTAAAAAAACCCCTAACCAGCAGCCATAAACTGTCTGATGCTTAAAAAATAATCTAAAATTGAATCAAGATATTTTTGATAATATTTTTATATTGTACCAACATTTTGGAACTTTTCTTTTTACTGTTATGCAGCACTTTCATAATTGTGCTACACTAAAAGGATATTTACTTGGCTAATGTGCAAGACTTATTTGCAAGACTTATTACTATGCAATACTTTTAACATTCAGATGGTAATGGTGGGAAGGCATTCAATTTACTTTTGATATGTTTTCAAATTAGAGGTTTTTTTAAGCAGGATTATTTGAAAGGATTCAGTTCTCTACAGATGCACTGATCTCTGTTGGTGATGAATGACTGGCTATAAGAAATGCTCTGAAATACTCTCTTTTTCATGCCCCACTATTCTGGGGGCTTTCATGGTTTCAGGTAAAGATACTTCTTTTCTAGAAGAAAATAGCCCATTTTTTAATTTCTCCAACAGGTTCTATGGTTCTTAATTTCAAGAAAAGATATATTATTGAATGATAGAAAGTCCTGCCTCTTGTGAATACAATGTCATACTTAACACTTTAGGAACTGTCAAGCTATTAGGATCTGAGCGTGTACTAGCTCATTCTATTGTTACTCAGTCAGCAGTTCCTTCTGAGACAGAGCTGTCACACAGAAGGAAACCTTGCTATAACATCTACTAGTTTATGTCAAGTAATAGAAAAAAGATCTTGTGAGTCATCATCTCTTCCGAAGAATCACATCAGAAATGGGTGGGTATTCTAAAGGCTTCAAAAGCTTTTAAAATAAATAAGGCCTATCTTGCACCAGTAGGAGATCTAAATACATCTAAATACATTACAAGAAAGCCCTATGTCCTGTAGGATACTATATTCCAGCACAGACTTAAACCGAAAAACCTAGGAATGCAGGGATGTTTCTGCTACGGCAGTGATCTAGCATTCCTTGAATCACAAAACTTCTCTGGTACTATAAATCTGCATAGGCACTGAGAAATAAGACTCTGTTCTCAGCTTTAGAGATGTTTAATCTAAAATAATGATTAAGTTGTACAAGGTCTAAACCTTCTGAGTGCTAATAATACACATGATAAAAATTGTCATAGATGGCACATATTTATGTATGTTACCATATTAATTAAAATACAATTTATGCAATCCTTGTATCATCACGCATAATCTCACTGATACTAATCATAAACCTCCACCTCTATCCCTGTCTTGCGGAACAATTCAAGATTATTCGATTTTCTAAGAGTTCGAGGTCATATAGATGACAGAATATCACTCCATTCAAAAGCTTATACATTGGTTCTAACAGCGTTGGATACTTGATCCTTGCAGATATCCTCGCAGTTTGTTCACTGCTTTTTTTTTTTAATTTGGTACACCAAGAGAAAAAAAAAGTATAAATTTACTTGGCATTACTACTTGTCTTACACAGCTCTCGAGCTATCGAAAAAACTGTCAGCTTTATATAAACTCACACATCCCAGACTCTAAATGCAGGAGTTGTCAGGAGCTGGCTTTCTTGAAAAGCTGGTGTGTATCATATTTCATTCTCAGAATTGCAACACAAACACTTAAGAAAATATAAAAATTAGACTCAACCTAAATTTAACAATATAAGCCACCTTCTTATTTTGTTAGAAAAACTTTTAAAATAAAAATTCTGAAAAACTGCAATCATTTAAGTCCACAGAATAAATACCCTTACGGAACAGAGTTTGTTCTAATGCAGGCTTAGTCCAAACAAACTGACTTTTGATTTCTTCATGGTTTGTAAGCTAGAGTTTGACTTTCAGGTCTCTTTTTCAGGCAGATTACCCTTTAATTCCAAGCCAAAAGAGATGAAGAGCACTCATATCCTAAGGACATTTTCTAAGATTTAATAGATGCAATTGTTTTCTTATGATTAATGAAGTCTGGATGCTGATGTCTTATGGCAAACGAGTTTAAAAAACAAAAACTACTAACTTATCAAGGGAACCAAAAAGCACTCTGACCCATAAGAGTGCTAGGGCACAGCACAGCATTAAGAGTTCTCTCTGCGCAGAAGGCTCACTTTCTCTTTTTTTTTGTTTGTTTGTTTTCAGGATGCTGGGAGGCTTCTTTCATTGCCACTGCGGTTGAATTCTCATCCCCACCATGATTTCATAACAGCAGCACTATGTACCAGGACTGTGTATCATACAGTTGCCTCACTTAGTGGAACTGAGCGGGTCTGAGTCCTCCATAAGAAAATGGAACAGAAATATAACTCTACAGAGACATTCTGAGAAGATAGGACCATGTTATATGTAAAGTCTGAATACCCACTTTTCTATATTGAGGGATTTAAGATGAATAGCATCCAAAGTAAAGAAAATATAGACATATAAGCAATCATTCCACTAGTAAAAGAACCCAAGAAAACTTTTAACATAGCATAAATTTAAGTAGCCTTAGATCCATTGTCATGGTATTCCTGAGCAGCATCACTGAATAACACTGAAAATGCTAGCAACAGTCCTGTGCCAAAATACACTTTTTTTCAAATAGCTTAAATATGAACATCAAAATTGTCCAGAAATTTGATAAAAAATCTGAGGCAGCCACATTGCCAAGCAACTCTGTGCACTTAAGTTATAAAAATGTTGTTCTAGAATTTTCTATTCTGTCACTTTGCAGTAAGTTAACACTGTTAATCATTTTGTGCATTAAAAAGATTTGAAACCCAACATGGGCCAAATGTTCTTCAGTCACACAAAGCAGCTTAATAATAAAAAGAACAGTTTAAAAAAGAATAGGCAGAAGATATGATGCAAAGTTTGTGTCTGAACATTTTTTTCAGGGCAGTCTGTGACAAAATTAAAGTTGAGGGCTCTAGAATCCTGCAGCAGTCAGGATTACTCTTCTGTCCACCTAAATTGTCTTTTACTCAGTGCATGAGACTTTTATCTGGCCCTAAGGACAACATTCACTTTCTGCTTTTAAAAGCTGTGTCAGAATCACTTTCAAGTTACACAGGTAAGTGCTGAAATATATGTGGTTGGCTCATGGCAGGAGAAATCATTCTTTTATCCTCTTCCTCCTTAAGAGAACAATAGTTTGTTTCTTCAGTTTGGCACTTGAAGTCACACCACGTAAGTGAGGAAATTACTCGAATGACATTAAATTGGCAGGTACCTGGAAGAAAATGTACATTATTCAGCAGTATAAAGCTCCTGAAACTATTATGGCATCAAGAAACTATAAAATGCTATGAGCTGACTATTTATTACTCAGTATGACAGTGCAATCAAACCTGAACAAGCCCAACAGGCCACAACTGTAAGAAAAGATAAAAACCCAAATGATTTTTACATTTATGGGCAAAATCTAACCAAAATATTCTACGAATTCATCAGTATGTATTGGAGCAGGAGTGTATGGTGGCATAAAGAAGATTCTCAAGCTTCACCCTGCTTAATCTCCTGCATGGAATAGCAGCCTAGTAATACAACTTTGAAAATCCTTTTAAGAATGAACATTTTTCTCAGAAGAATAAGGCTGCTATCTAAAGGACAAAAATGACAGCTTATGGGATAGTCTCCTCAAGGCTACTTATGAATCCAGTCACCAGCATAAATGCTGACATGTTTGACACACCATTCATGTGAAAGCTTCTCCCAAAGTAAAGACAGTGTTACACTCACCTGAAGCAGCAAGTGTAAAGGTTATGTACTCGGTCATCAAACATATAGCTAGACTTGCACAAATTATGACTTTTGGTGGGAATTCTATAGTTTTAAATAACATTTATCCTTCCTATTATAAAATTGCATCAATGTACAAAACAACGAGTAATGTACATCCCCACAGGGCTGTGTGCACCCAAAAAAAAAGAAAAACCAGGTAGAAATATAGTTTTACAACCTTACCTGAGGCCTGTTGCTTTTGCATGCATCATCCAAATGCTTATGCCACAATATTGCGTGAAACCTTGAACCAGTTTGGAACTTGTAAACATTGCCTACAAAATAAATAAAATCAAGGGCTCTAAATTTGCAACACAGACATTCAATATAAATACAGTCTTGAGGGATTTCTGCACAGAAGACAAATTTCTTAAGGAAATAGTTAAATTAATTTTCACCTCAAATAGTCAAACAGCATCTTGCTAATATAACACAGCCCATGCGAGTTATGTTAACTAATAATCCATGGGTGAAGGGAGCATAAACACAGATGCACTCTGTAAAGGTATAAGCAGCATACGTTCCATGAGACAAAATCACAGTCACAAAAAAGATGAGTCAGAAAGGTAAGCAGATACATATTATTTTGGTCCTAGTTTTTTTTTTCCATTGTCTGCTGTGATTACTGACAGTTCTCCAATGGATGTTTTCATATTTATGAAATTGTGAAATTGAAAATGTAAGAAGCAGAAGAAAGCCTCAGAAATTTTCAAGTAATCTCAACAGTGAAAAATAATTCCAGGGTCTTTCTGACCTTTTGAACCTTCTGAAGTTTTATCAGAAGATCTGAAGTTGGAAGAGTTATGGCAATTTAGAATTGCTAAAAAGTAATCTAAAGTATTTTTTTTTGATGATGAAAGTTTTATGTTTGAAGATTTTCCATAATATTTAAATTGGTCTCAGTGTAAGCCAAGAATTGGTATAGACCAACTCTAAGACAGTAACCTCATTAGGCAATTCTTGCAATTCTTACAGTAACTGCCAAATGCAGGAAAACCTCTGTAGAAACCACAGAAGCACCACAAGTTCGGTGTTTTGTTTTTTTTTTTTTTTTTTTAAATTTGAAATTCTCCTTTGAAATTCTCCTTCTTCAATCTTTAAAATGCATGTCACGGCAAATGCTCTTATCTACAAAGACATAAAATATAGTGCAGAGAAAGTCCAACCTGCAACATCTACCTTTGTCAGGGTTATTTAACTGGAAAATATCAGGATGTTCAGGGTCATCAGGCAGTGCTACCATCCAGCCCACAATGGAGACCTTTTTACTAGGTGTGGATTTATACTGGAAGAGACAGATAAGTCAGTCACAACCAAGACTGTAGTGGAAATTAACTATTGACTCTAAAAGTTGTCCAGATATGGTTTAGCAAATACATTTCAAATACCCTTTCAGAACTGTTTATGACTATGCATTTTTGTTTTTGGAACAAATTTTGAGCCTTACATGTTTTCTTTCAGTGCCTCTTAAAGATTTTGCTCCAAAATACAGAAGAGTTGATCCTGAAAGTGTAACCCAGTATCTAGTCCATGATGAGAGCTAAATCAGAAAACAAAGAAAGAATTAGGAAAAAATTATCATATCTCAGGTATTTCAAAAACCTATTCACTGTCAAGTCCAACTGCTGTCAAATTTAAGCTTGGAAGCAAGGAATTCAGAGTTAGATACAGATTGTCTTCTGGAGTAACTCATCCCAGGTACCCAAATTCTGGTGCTTGACCACTATCAATATCCATCTGATTCAGATATCTGATGAAAATCTCTGGACTGATTGCTTCACAGCAGAGTAGTATGCTGCCTTCTACAAAATATATGATCAGAATCACTCAGGGTAAATATGAAAGACCACGTCTCTTGTACTAAGGGTTGATGCCTTGCAGCCTTCCTTTTTCAATGGGACACCAAGTTTTTGGCCTTTCAGAGCTGCTGGCCTCTTGTTCTGCTGTCACAGTCTGGAATGTTACTTGCATAGATAGCAAAAACCAAGCTGCTGTAAAGCATATGACAAACAAGGATTATCACCTTACTAACCCAGTTAAAATTTTTGAATAGAAGGTGATTTTGAAATACATTAGAAAAAAAGGTACAGTCTTTCTTTGGTGCCAGGCTGCAAGTGGAATTGAAATTAATAAAGCCACTATTAATTAGAATCACAGGAAGGACTTACAGTAGGTTTCTTGCCTTCTTTGAGCAAGGTTTTCCTTCTTAAGGCCCCTTCCATGGTAATGACTGCTATGGAACTACCTGATATGCAGCTACAGGCTCCTGCTGGGCTAGAAAGACAAAATATCACCACACATATTTGAGCGGACAAAAAAGAACAGAAAGTAAGCAACATAATCTAACTCTAAATACATTACCACACATATCATCTGACAATTAACAGGTCTGATAACGAATACAAAGAAAAGGACAGACATTTGATCTACCATTCAGTTGTGAAAGAAACACCATTCTATTATGAACCAGCTTGATAACATCATATAAACATACACTGGTTAAAGTGATACACATAGCAATACCACCAACAAAAGAGCTTCACACTGGCAGACACTTCTTTGGTTAAATAGAATTGCCCTGTCTGCAACCAACAGGAATTTGTCAATTGTAAGAATTTTATAAAGCAGAGCTGGATTCCAGAAAAAGAAGAATGAATACAAGCTTTAATGGATACAGCAAAACAATTCAGATAAAAACTGTATGGATTTAAGCTGCAATAAAATCTCAGTATTTGCAGAATATTATTTCTAAGCTCTATTTTCTTTATCGCTCATATATACTTCACTTCCTGCTGTTACACAATTTTTCAAGTCCAGGTCAGGTATGGATGCGATGTGAGACTTACGAAGAGGGTCTCATCTAGTTCCTCTACATGATCAGGTGGCCTATGGCAGAAGGTCACTGCAGTGTCACCCCAATTGGTTTGCCTGCTAATCCTGACCTATAAGCTCTTTGCTGGCTCTTCCCATTCTCTCAGCAAAGCTCCATTCATTAATACTGCTCTCTCCTAATAGGGTAGTTCTCCTCACCTTCCTGGCCTGTCCAGTGCAGCACTTCAGGCCTGCCAGCTGTCCCGCCATGCCTCCACATTGCCAATAAGGTCATCCCAATGAGCAGCCACACAGCCGCACACAGGTCTGTGATTCCTCCTATTTGTTCTCCAGCCCGCATGCCCTAGTGCACAGGCACATTGGAGAGGCTATCCAGCATGTTTTCCCAGGAAGAGAATGAGAGCTTTCCTCATAATGTTTTCCCGTAGGCACTTCTTTATTTGCCTACATGTGCTCAGTATGTTTTCACATCAGCTCTGTCTTGTTGACTAAGAATCCCTTTGCTCATTTCCACACCAGCCCCTTGCTTGCTGAACCCATTCATCACTTCGTGGCTGGTCACTCTCTCCTTCCTCAGCATTCCTAGTTTAACACTCTGCCTCCAAGGTTGGCCAGCCTGTTGGCAAAAATACTTTTGCCCCATTTTATCAGGTGGACTCCTGTGAATTAATATGGTCATACAGAGATACTCTTCTTCACAAAAATGCATCAGGCTAAGAAAGTGCGGAGACTCAAACACAACTTTAGCACCATACACTAAAGCAGGGTAGACCATGAACAGTACCTGTAGACACAGCTTTGACTCCTCGGAGAATTCCGTATCGGTACCCTCCAATTAGGCCCCAGTGTGGCATACAAACGACCCCTGTTTGTGAATGTAAAGGTCTCGTGAGGAAAATTCTAGCGTGAGATTTTCAACAATTAGAGCATGAAACACATGAAAAAAGTAATTCTCATGGAAAAAGCACCACAAATTTACAGTGGTTTACTTCAAAATGTTTACCATTTTTCCTTGTAGGATCAACAATTTGATAAAAATAATGTCTGATTCAGGTTTTTTTTCCTCTGTTAGAGGTCACTTGGGAATTTTTTAGCTAATTCTGGATAGGGCAAATGAAGACTAACTCACCTTTCAAGCCCTGAAGACAGTTCCTCACTAAATTCTGAGCTTTCACTGCTATCTAGAAAATGAGAAGTACAGAGAAAGAATAAGAGTATTATTAGGGTATTGGACATTCTATCGCTGTTTGGAGAGCATGGCAGATGTATGACACTGCATGGAGCCATGTATTCACAATGGTGGTCTCTACTTTTCTTGCAAGCCCATGACCAGTTTCTCCCATCTTCTTTGGCACAGCTATTTGGCTCACACATATAGATAACTTTCTAATTTGTCCAGGACTGTTCTTCTACCATGCCATATAATACAGAGTTGTGTTTGCATTCTCAGAAGTTCAAAGACTATCTTAGTGTGAAGCTCTCCTTGATTAAGGATCCTGCTAGCTCTCACAGTCTACTTCCTATCGTATAGATGGTCATTTTGGTTTTATTATTAAAATTATTTTATGAATTGTAACACCATAATATAGCTGTCATCATTGTCATCATCCTCCTTTAAAAATTCATTACACTTCATTTGAAGACTCATAGCAAAGCTATCATAGTATTCTCCTGTCTTCTAAAATATCCTATTAAAATAAGTTTTCTTGGTAAAAACATAGTTTTTGAAATACATTTAGTATTCAGTTTCGTAACACATTTGTTTTGTTGGTGAAAACTCACAAACCATCCATGTTACATACAGATTATACACAATCTTCCTTTATGCCACTTCTGTCAAAATCATCAGTAGGTAACTGAGGAAGTTTGTTTAAGACAAAGTTGAATAAGTCACTGAGTAGCAGTTCCTACCTATTTTCTTCCATTAGATGGACCAATCTTTGTCCAGTAGTCAATAATCTTACTGACTTCATTTTTTGGAGCATCTTTGTGAGTTTCAAGATAGCCAGTACAGAATAGCAGAAATGCATCTTGCAATAGTTCTCTCTACGGACCTTACCTATGGAAATGCCATTAGAGAAAAGGGAGCTCAGCACGTGGTTGCGCGCAGGACTGTGCGATTCCAGGACACTGTCATCCAGCAGATGGCGTGGCTTCTCTGTTGGGAACGTTGCACTTTTGCTCTCCACTACACTGAACTGACACATCATGCTGGAGAATCAGAGAAAAATGCAAAAAGGCTCTTATATTGCCTTTGCTCTCTTTGCTCCTCATTTTTCCACTTAGGCTATGCCTCAACATACTATGATCATAAATGTAAGTTCTTAAATAGCAGGGAGTTAAATGGTACTGGTCATGGTTTTGTTTGTACTGGTTTTGTTTGTACATATGCTCCTCGACTACCAAAACAAGTTTCACATTTTTGTGGTCTTTACAATTAGCCATTAGAAATTCCCATCTACAGAAATGTATTAAGTTTATTGACTCTTCTATGCATAGAAGCTGAACTACTTGTGTAGAGAAAAGGTAGAAAAAAACAGCAAGTTCACTGCTCAGTGGTCCTTTGCTAAACTGAATACACTGACCTTGGAAAAGTCACATAATCTTTTTACTTATCCTATTAATTGTGAAGTTTGTTAGACACTGAACTTAAACTTTAACTGGAAAGTGGGTGCTCTTACTTATGCGGGTAAATGTACAGAAAAATGTACATAATCCATATTACCCAGATAGAACAGTGCAAAAACTCACAACTTTCCTGAATAATAAGGAAGGATCACCACACAGACAGTAAGTTTCCTTAGATGTATTACTACACTAAAAAAAAAAAAAAAACAAAAAACACCCTCTTATACACATCAGACACCTACAGACCAAAGTGAATATACAGCTTTTCTGTACTGCTATTTTCTGGCACTATCAGAAAACAGTAAAAATAACATAGTGCCAGGGAATCTGTCCAGAAAAACCTAGAGAATACACAGTAAAACCTGAAGCACTCTTAAAATCAAGAAATGGAAGAGGTAAATACCAAGAAGTGTTCAACTGCTAGATTAAATCCTTGTGATGCATGAATTACTTGAGGATGAGCCAGACAGGAGTACCTACTTGTTTCCCAAGCTGTGACTTTTCCTGTGCCTTGGTACAGGTGGTGTTGGTAGACCTGCTGCCATTGAGGCATCAGGACATGTTGGTCTCCTGCTGAATTTCATAATCGCGGAAACTTCAGATGAACCTAAAAGTGAGATTAATTAACACTGAAGTGAAGAACAGAAACTTCACAATCTGTTTAGACATTGATTAAAATTAGTTATTAAAGATATCCAGAAGACATCATTTTTGAAAAGTGTTTCTTGCATAATGGAATTATACCATCCATTCTGATAAGAATTCATCTTTATTTTCTTGAACTGTCTGGAAGACATTTTCAAAACAGTTTTGGATATATTTTTAGGGATGAACTTAACACAAAAAAGTGCTGGCATTCATATGGATTACACTTCAGCTGGAATGCTGAAGTGTAATAGGCAGAGCCATAAAGTTAGTTTGTATTTCGAGTGTGAGCAAGAATGCTCACACATATGTTCTGAATTTTATTCACAACTCCAGTGAACTGTAAACAATTTGCTCATATTGACTCACAGCTTAAGCATGTAAGAAAAAGCAGGGGCTTTTCATGTTTCTAATGGCTATACAGACATATTATTTCTTAGTCATCTATGAGCTTTAGGGACATCTCACTGCAATTATTCTTCCTCTCATTTTACAGATTTTATGAAGCCCCACAGAAAACATGGACAAGCTGTTCTTGTTCCAGTTCCTTGATGCTGTTTGCAAAAGGCTGGCAGTGAACTCTGCAATACAAACAACATGGTCTATTGTCATCTTTAGTAAATGTAAAGCTATTAACTTCACAATAAAAAAAAAAATATTTGATGGTGACATTAACACGATGATAAAAACGGATTGTGAAAAGTAGCTGCCTGCCCCACCTCTCCAGATTTAGTACAAATCAGGTAGAAATCAATCAACACCCCCCAGCCTTCACATTACCGGCGCTACTTCTTGGAGGCTCCAGGGGCCTTAGACTAATCAACTTCAAGTCTCTAATCTGAAACTGCCTGTAAGAGGTCAACAGAAACTTTCATGATATAAAAAAACACACAGAGCTACCTCTAGAATCCATTCAGAACTACTGACTCAAATTAGTGATAAGTAACAGCAGAAAAAACATTATGGGGCACAGTTTGACAGCTAGTGAACTAGCTGTACCAGAAATGATTCTGCACCTGCTATGTTTCCAGCTCCCTTCCTCCCCAAAAGCAGAAAATATTCATTAGATGCTTCTGTCTTGAACATTCATGGGACACAAGAAGGAACCTTCATTTGACACAAACTCATAAGTTTGTCCTGCAAATAAAACCAAATCAAACCAAATTAAGCCCACCTTCTACCTCTCTGGGCACCTCCTCCTCGCCCAAAAAAGGAGCCCAGCTAAACAGATGTAAGGTGTTACTGTCCGTGTCCACTCTGCAATACAGAGTTGCATCAAGTTTTAAGAAAGTCCCTACTACTTGATCCTCATTTGGCTATAGCCTAGACTCAGGAATGTCACTATGAGCTGAGCCATCACTAGAAAGAATTACAAAGATTGTTCTCTGGCAGTAGGATGAAAATCCTTATACATAACATCATATAAATTTGATCAAACCATTGATCATACTGTTTCATTAACATATAAAAGATCCTGAAAACAAAAAAAGATGAAACTGCTTCTAGCAAGAGAGAGAGAGAGAGAGAGAGAGAGAAGAAACAAAACTTCATTAGAAGAAGCTTCACTGATATAATTTATCAGATGATCAATTCAGTAGGAGAACAGAAAGAGAAAATAATTTATAATACTGTTTCCCACCTTCTTCCTGGGTACACGGCTTCTAATTGCTTGTCTTTGCTACAATTTTTTTATCACACTGCTGAGATTTTATGAGACATTAGTAGAGTGAGTAATTCTGGTGTATGTGGCTTCAGAGAAGATCTTACTTTAAAGGTTAAATGCAATTTTGAAATAAAATGCAATCTTAATATTTTCTTGATTCAGAGATTCAACTAGAGCCATATGCCTGGTTCTGAAGATCTGAAGATCAAAAGGCTGAGTATAATACACTTCTGCATTTTCAGTGAAAACTTTGTTGAGTTTGGGCTATACAAAGGCATTGGAACTTTTTTCTGCACAGGCAACAGAGTTAATTTTCTTCTTCTGCCATGAAACTGGAGCACAGGTTGACATACAAAAAGAATGAACCACAGCACATCAGGCAGTTAGTTTAGTGTAAAAGCTTTTGAATTAGTATTTCACCCGGTAAGATTTTCAGGCCTTACGTATTCCTATTAAAAACATATATTGTGTAAATGTCTTATATTCTTAAAACGTGAGCAGAGACCAAAGGCACTTGGAGGTCTGACAAATATTGTCTTTTTGTTCGTTCTAAAATCTCCAGACATTATGACAAATTGGATTCACAGAAAAGATTCAGTTCTATACGTTCAGTTTGCAGTGAATTTCTGTCACATGTTTTCACATTACTGGCTGGCAGTAAAATAACGTGGACTGTTTACAGCTTACTGTGATACTTATACTATATTTGAACTGAGGCCCGTCATGAAGACTGTGATAACTGAAAGAATTTACCTGAAAATAATGAGCATGCATGCAAAAAGGAACACAAGTATAATCTGAAACTCAACAAGAATTTTACTGTTAATCACCTAGAGCCAATCATCTCAACTTGTAAAGCATTAAGCTGCTACTTGCCCCTTTACTTGGCTGACGGATTGGTGCAGTTTTCTATTCTTTCTGTTGTTTTGTTCAAAGTTTTATTTTTGGTGCTAAAAACAGAATTCTAAATTGCAATTTATATTAAATCCTGTAAGTATATGGCATTATAATTTACTGAGAGCTATTCAACAAATGATTAAAACTACAGCCTATGAAAGAGTAGCAATGCACAGTCCGAAATGGGTACCAGTATGACGCAGTGCGTTTTCACACAGAAGCTATTCAAAATATCAAAATAACTGAGTTAAATTTTCTAGTATGCTATAGTTTTAGTTTCTATTGTTTAAAGGGCTAAGCTTCTCAACACAGTGAGTGTCTGAGCTCAAAGCAGCAAAATTTTGGATTTCTTTGATTCGAAGACAATGTTCATGTAGAAAAAGCATAAAGACTGCACCACAACTACTTACCTATAAAAACAATAGCAAAAAAAACAAGTCTTGTACTGAGACAAAGAGGTCAAAATGAAATCCATGTCAGTTGGATTTATTTGCAAGTATTTATACGTTCAAATGCTACCTCTTTAAAAATCTCTATAAAACAATGTAAGGTGTTGAAAAATACTTTATATTTCAGACTGATGATAGATTACAGAATTCATTGTATCAGAATTCAGATTAGGTTAAAATACTGCCTGGCTAATGTGAGAGGTGTAATGAGTGAAAAAAAATGAGGAAAGGGGTTTCACATTTTAATGCAACAGTTCCAGCTTGGTTTCCTTGCTATCGTACATGGCAATTATGATTGTTTTAAATAGTCCTCTGAAAAGAGATAAAGAACTTATTCTAATTCCTAGTGATGTGTCAATAATAGAGATCCTCATGAAAGAGAACATGCTTTGTTATGCATATAACATGAAGAGAGAAATACGCTTTGTAAGGTAGGAACAGAAATAAACCAATTTATGCTGATATTACTCTGTCTGGAGTGATCATCTCCTATCTAGCCCTACACTTTCATCTCCAAGGCAAGAGGAGGAAATATACAGAGCTAAAGTAAAAAGAATCAAAGCCTACACACCTTTACAAAGCCTTTCCATCTATTCTGCTGTCAAATGTCTACGAAGAGGCAGCTGCAAATTTCAGAGCTCTCATAGGACAGAAACTCTGCTGTCAATTCTGTAACAAGTCTGGGGTGCAGAGGATGTGAGTATGTGGCACAGGGGAGATTACTTCATTTCTGTAAAGGTGTGAGACAGCCTGTGCTGAGAAGGGAGGCCAAAGTGGCAAGATACTGATGAAATCTTCACAGACCAAGTGATGTTCATGATCATACCAGACTGCTGAGCAATTAGCTGGGGGAGCTCTGCCCGATACTGCCGATAACGAAATTCCACTACTTAAATTCACTTGAGATTGAGTTATTTCATCCCCTTTTTCCAATAACTGAAGTCATCTGCTACTGCTAGCTCGCTGCTTTACTCTCCTGGCTTCCCTCCTAGTGCATACTGTTACCATGATCGCTACTCTGTTATTTTGCCTTTCATGGAGACAAAGCACTCTTCATAGGATTTTCCAGTCACCTGGCATGAACAAGAGCTAGTTTGGTTTTCATTATCTCTCAGCAATATTTTCAAGGCTATGCTGACATTTATAAAAATAATGTATAAGAATATTAAAACATTATTCCAATTTTTTTACATTAGGGAATGTGAGACAACTTCATCAGAATGAGCTGAGTGCTGTTTAGAGATCTGTGGCAAGAACATTTGGAAAAGTTTACGCATATCCCAAAGGATCTCACTGTTTTTTCCTTTACATAATTTTTCCATGAATAATCTGTCAAATGTTATAAATGAATGTTACTTTTGCAATCCTTCAGCAGAACATGTGAACATCTACAGTCTCTAGAGCTTTCTTAAAAAATAACAACAGAGGAAGAACTTACAGTTCAAAATTATTCTCTGCTAAATCAGTGAACTAATAGCAGGCACCAAAACAGAAAAATGAAATGAGTTAAAAAACAGATGGTGAAAAATCAAGTGATAGAGGGTTTTGTTTTGAGGAGTAGGGGGAAGATGGTAAAACAGTCTCAACTGTTTGTTATTTTTTGGTGAGGATCTCTAAGAAATAGAGTAGGCTTTACCAGCACTACTTCTAAAATTTAGTAAGAACACGCAAAGCCACAGCCTCTAGCTAAATATCTGCAGTAAATTTTTACAGTTTTTTTGCCATTATAACAAAGTCAATGGGTGATAACAAGAACTTTCACATACAACGACCTACCTGCAGAATAGGCAATAAATAATTTTGTGCACAGAATGAACAAAAACATCGAAGGAATGAAATTTAGAATGATGCCTATTTTAAAAGTAGAATTTTCCTTTTCTAAGTATTCCTTTACAAATTAACTATTAATGCACCCAATATGAAAGAGATGTAAATTATGCTCACTTCCCAGACAAGAACAAATCAAGAAAAATCATCAGAGTGCTTGGTCATTCCTTCCCTTACAGACCCCCTCAAAAGACATGCCAATAAAAACCACTAGTGTGTTTTGGGGAGACAAATTTAAGTCTGCCTGCTTTGACTCGAAACAGCATGAAATGGCCTGTGCCTACAGAGGCTAGGAGGATGATTTTCATTACTTCTGTCAGAGACATTTTAAACTATTTTTAAAATACAAAGAGTAGAATATATTAAGACTATGGAAGTGCTAAATAGAATTTATGATCAAGACTTGCAAATAAACAATCTAGCTTTGCCCCACTGTCCTTTCCTTCTCCAAGCTGTTTTTGACAAATCAGATGAACCCATTTTTTTGAATCTTTTCTAGTTCTAATATGCTTAAGGATCTGTTTAAATTTTTCTTCAATATAATTTTCAAATTAATTTCTAACTTGCACCTTACCAACCACAGCTTTCTTCTTGATTCCATTCTAAATAATACTTCATTTATTATAGCCTTTATTAGACTTTCAAGCAAAATGTGCAGGTTAAAATTTTCTCTATATTTAGGAGGCAAATTTAAATAGTCTAACAACAAACTTATTCATTTATTTTAAAAAAAGCCATGATGATAAGCACAGACAAAGCATTTCCTACCTCCCTCAGTCAACTGATCTGCTTTGTTCAAGCAACCCTTCTCTCAAATTTTGAAAGAGAGAGAGATCTGAAAAATGTGGACTTATTTTCCTCATCATTAATTCCAGATTCCACTTTTTTCAGACCTGTTTTGTGTTCATAGGACTCCATATCACATTTAGAGGTTAATCTATTAGAACATTTTCTCCATAGCTTTTATATCATACATTATTTCTTCAGTCTCTAATGACAACAGTCTGGCCTGATGTTTTTTCCCAAACATTGCCAAGAATGTTTGGAATAGACAGTGTTGTCCTCCTCTGATATAATCTTTGCATTATGTTCACATTAGCATTAACTAAATCCACTAATTTGATGGCTACTTTCAAAAGATGCATGCTTACATCTGCTGGTAACAAAGACCAAAAAACAAACATACAAAAAAAATCAGAAGAAGCATATTTAACTATATTTTTTCTTCCCACAAATTCAAGTACCACAGTGAATCATGCTGGGTTGTCATCTCAGGAGCCTGATATCCTTTACTGGGCAAGTACAGCTTATCCTGGCTCAGATCTACTAACCCTGTCCCCATCTGTTTCATAGAGGATATGTGTGCATGGGTGACAAAGAAGTTCCGTCTTCTTGGACTATTTAATTCTCGCTTCCTTTTTTGTTAAAATTGCCAGAAAGGGGACCAGCTGTTACCAATTAAACAGTGTGGACACAGAAGGGAGTTTGTTGATGCTAGTATATGAAATGTCAAATAAAACACAAAATGTACCCTAGAGAAGACTCCCCACTAGTGCTCAACTTAGTTCGTCTGACTAGGACTGTGGAATTATGTTAATAGTGTAGCATAGGATGAGCTCACAATACAGGTAAGCTCATTGTTTAGTTTAATATAGTTACCAAAAACAGCAGCAAAGCAGACACCTCAAAAAAAAAAACCAAAAAAAAAAACCAAAAACCTGGGGCACACTGTCTATATCACTATTATTAAGCTCAAGTATAGCTAACCATACCTCTAATCTGCACTGCAAACAGATTTGATTGTATCTCCTTTAAGAACTTCCTGAACTTTGGCATTTGTGTTACTTATACTGCAACACCCTGACTTACACTTCAGCAACAATGATGAGTTTCTTGCAGTTGATTCTGCAAAGTAGTTCATGAGCTTGGATCACCCCTGTGCTGGTAGTGAAAACTTACCTGTTGTGTGAGCATAGCTGAAGGGAAGTTTTGAAATCTGAGATGAATAAAAGATAGTAAGCAAAACAGTAAAAAAGAATTTTTGCAAAAGTTAAGTGGCCACTCTCAAGGAAGACACACAAAAAAATCATAAAATGGCCTGTCATCTGTTCTAAATGTCCTTAATATTCCTGGGGAATAATAGCTAGGCAATTAAAATAGGTATCAGAAAATTAGGATATTAAACACAATTGCTTGGTTAGGCAGTTGTAGAAAATAACACAAATTGATAAGAAAGCGAAAAAGTAAGTATGGTCATTTTTTCCCTTATGATTCTGGATATTTTTTGTCAAGACGCTCTTCAAGACGCTTGTTAAGATGTCAAGAACGCTCTTCTTCAACTTATTATTGGGAAAACTTCAGCCCTTCAGAAAAAAAACAGACAATACAGTAACTCTGTGTGGATTTAGAGGTTCACATGTGAATTCCACACATTTATTTGATATTAACTGCCTTCAAAAATACTCAAATGAGTTTTCAATGTTTGCCTAGAATGTATCACAAAGAAAAAGACGACTTGAGTTTGAAACTCAGGGGCAAATTTTGCTGGATGGGCTGTTAGCTTCTGTGGAGAAAAAATAGTTCTGCCACTTCCACCTTAATAGAGCATAAAGAAAGCAGGCACTACACACATGAAGCAATAATCAAGGACGTGCAGGAGGATTAGACAATCCACATTTTTACAAAATGATTGGCTATTAAGCACTTACACAAACTGTTTATTGGTTACCAAAGGAACCAGTAAAACAAATGGCAAAACTAAATGTCAGACTAAATGTTTACATGGAAAATGATGCTTTCTTTTGAATCTAAAAGGTTGGGAATGCCACAGAGACGTCACTAATGTAGTATACCTATTGCCAAAGGTACTAAATGTGCAAATATCTTAGTGTCTCTTCGGTTTTCAACTCTTACGGGTAAATCACACACTTCACATCTGATAAAACAAAGCAACTGCTTTTAATTAACTAAAATAAATATTAAGAATTCTTTAGCAACTTTCAAAACTGAATGGAGTCACATAATGGCCTGAACTCTACCCCACTGACAAAAAAAGAAAATAGATTGGCTTCAGGTTAACTACTCCAGATTGCTGCCAGAGTGACAATGTAAAACTTCTAGTCTTGTAATTCTCCTCTCAAGAGTTATACCATACCAGGACAAGCTAAAAAAAGGTGGTGGTTGCACGAGAAATGATCCAAACTATTTCATAATAGCCTCCCTCAAATTAATGATTTCCATGGTGGAGTTCTATTTTCTGATTAGAATATGAATATCCCCGAACTCATCAAGATGTATATACATATTATACATAAAGCTTTTTATACTGACCTATATTTATTTTGAAAATTCTAAGGAGATTAGTTGCTTAGAAGGATTAATACATACTACAGTAAATATTTTCTTTTGTTCTGGGAAAATGTATTAAGTTATGCCTTCTAAAATGATCTGTCTGCTGGCTGTACCATAAATGTGGGCACCTCATAGCCAACACTGCAAGGACACAGATGTCTTTTACAGCTAATTCAGCTGGAAACTGAACAGCTAGCCTACTATAAGATCTCCAGATAAATTCTCTCTCTCATTTGCTCTCATCATAGTAAGACAGAATGAACAGACCGAACAGACTTAGCTTGCTGCCAAAGAAGCTGTGTGAATCACAGAGTTCCTAAAAACATAAAATTAAACTGTTTAAAACTTCTTTTTAAATACTTGATGCAAAAGACCAGAACCTCTACAGTGCTACGGAAGGCATGAAGCCTTCCTGTGAAAGCACTATTCACTATTATATGTGAATCTGGTAATTAAATGAGACCATCTTAGCCACTAATATACAAAACATACTCTGTTTTGAGACATACATTTTAGTCCGATGTCTGCCTCCTGTTCAAATTTACTGGAAAACTGGTTGGCAATCAAACTGGAAAATGGACACATGGTTTTCTCCACTATTTTGCAAACAGAAATATTGAAGATTATAACTGCTTTTATTGAGTCTCACACTCCTAAAGATACTTTAAGCGAAAAAAAGAGAAAGCTGGAGTGTCCCTGGCTAAACTCTTTATCTTCTTTTGAAGGAGGAAAGGCAGGAGCTTTTGTGGAAGATAAAAGTTGCAATGCTGAAAGGGAAACTCCACTTCCATCATTAACACAAGAAATTATAACTTAGGACCTGAAGATACTTTTCCCTGTTCTTAATGTCCTTAGATTTCTGGAATCATTAACTCAGTATCAGAGTTTTTCTCTGTACTTGGAAACATACAACAGCCTAGAATAAGAAAGTATGTTACATGTGGAACTCAACTAGACCTAGTTATAAATAACATTATCTTTTCTGACTGTCAGAGAAACAAAACTGATAATTGCTGTGAAGGGGCCAAGTGTCTTTAAGTTTTGATAAAATCTCTATATTCTGACTCCTACGCTTTGAACTACTGACTTGAACATGAAACTACCACATAAACTACTTTAAGATCATCTTCTATCATTCTAAACTTGCTGACTACAGTGGGTTTACTCCTGACTCATAATAACTGAAGTGGAAAGACAATTTCAGACTATAATTTGAATACAATAATGTCGACACAAATATCTTAAGATGTACTATTTTTAATTATCCATGGACAAATTTCTCATTACTCATATACACATACTTCAGACTGGAATTACTCAGGACTAATATATAGCTATATCTTTTTCTACTAGTGTTGTGAAATAACCAATACACCATTGCCTCCATGCTTAGTTAAATCTCAATTTGCAATTTTACCTTCATTAATTTATTTAATTTTGAATAAAGCACACTGGATTCCATTTAGTCACACAGACACAGGTCACACAGATGCAAGTCATTCAAAAATTGATGTGGATATTACAAAATATTGGTGGCATTCACTCTCTAACTGTCAATAGATAAGAATACTCCAGCTGAGCTAGAACCATAGCATACTGCAAGTGTGTCTAGCTTTCAAAGGAAATATTGATCGAAAAATGGAGCAATAGGAATGACTCTAGACTCAGCTTCTAGTTGCTATATTAACTCTCATTTTAACAGAACAATCTTACAGATCATGTAGGGGCACTGCAGATTCAGAGAGGAAAGCTTACCCTTTCCTCATATTGCAAGATACCTTAAAGTTACATATTCAGTCCATCTGAATATTGCTCTGAACATGCTTTCTCCATTACAGCTGAGCTCATTGCAATATATATGTATATAAAATAGATTGCAATATAATCATATGAAATGCAATGTCTTAGTTTTAACTTTCAAGTTTAAAAACTCTTCGCAAAAATGAAAGAAATCAAAATAACAAAAAAGCAGATTTCCTATATCTGTAAGAAATTGCTAATTAGTTAACAACTACTTTTCAACTTACCTAATTTAAAAATGATTTCCTCTCTGTGAACTATTTCCTTATCTTTGATTACTGAGCATTGGGGGGCAGGTGGAGAAAGGAATTCCTGAAGAAATATTTTCTTCTAAGTTATTATTTCAGCAGATTTTATTCTTTTTTTTTTCCTTAAATTTATGTTCAAACTGATTTCTCTAGCATCTTTAATTGTTCTGTTTGTCTTTTAAATTTCATCCAACACACCAGTCTCTTTTGAGGAATGACCTCTACTGCTCTGTGAGCTATGGCTTTTATATACTGAACTTTAAGCTCCACACAAGAACTTAAGAAAAAAATTCTTAATAGTGAGGGTGACAGAGCACTGGAACAGGTTTCCAAGAGAGGCTACAGAGTCTCCTTCTCTGGAGATCTTCAAAATCCACTTGGACACAATCTGTGTCACATGCTTTAGGTGATCTTGCATGTGCAGGGAGGTTGGACTAGACGACCCTAGAGGTCCCTTCCAACCTTAAGCATTGTATGATTCTTGGTTTTATTTCTTCCCTCTAACAGCACATCTTCCACCCTAAGATATCACTATTTACTCTAAGCACAGATTAACAACACAGTTCATGTTCGGTACCAAGGTTCATGTAATTGATTTTTTTTTTCTGAATATGCCATTATTTTTAAGCAAAACGTGTACTAGCAAAACAGGACAGTGTCACTACTACTAACGGTCTCTGCAGCCCGTTCAAAGCTAGAGGTGTTCCACAGAACTGAAAAATGAGGCACCTTATTGTGCTCAATGAGGAAATGTTAATCCGAATGTATAATGCAGGGGAACATGACTTCTTTTAATGTTACTTACTAAGATAGGTACTCTTGACACAATCTGAAATATCAAAGAAACTATAATCGTGAAACATTAGGAAAGGTGATATATCAAGCTCAGAATTCATTTATAAACCTAGCATTGCATCGAGAAGCTGCTCAAGGGAATGTCAAAAAGTAATAAATCTAACTGAAACACTGAGAAAAAGAATAGAGATAAAATGAGATTAAACTTGGTTTCTTAAAAATGCTTCACTGTCTATAAAAAGCTGTACAAATTCAAACACTTCCTCATGCTCCACTGCATGTACACACCAATAGGTTATTGTAGGGTTGCTCACCAAATGCTTTTGTTACACAACAGCTTGTCCATGAGGACTGAGCTGCATGCAATGCCTTGTTATTTGGTGGTCAAATCACTAGTAGAGGTAGACAGGTTTTGAAGGATTTGCTTTCCAAACAACCACTCCCACATGACAAACCCTCATCCTTACAACTCTCAGAGGACTGGGGCTGTTCTGAAACCAGGCATATGCACGGTGAGGCAGTGGTACTTTGACAGTACTTACAAGAAATTTCTAATTGCAGCAAAAAAACATTTTCAAAATTGATTCCTCCAAAATTTGTTTGATAGAAAATGTGTTTCCCTATGAACCTTAATGACGGATTTTTGTAACTAAAACTTACTTCTGATTCAAAATTTCAATTAAATTTTATACCTGCGAGATCTTCTTTGGACGAAACCAGTCGAGGAGAGCTGTTGCCTGGCTCAATTCTTAATGATAATCTGTAAATACAAGATTTTAGACAAATTAACATTAAAACATCTTAACAAAAGCAGAAAGAAACTGAAGAAAGTAATTACTGAAGCAATGGTACACAGGAAGGTTACCTCTTTGGAAGTGTAGTTATTTATTTCAATATGTAATTAAACAAGCCTGTCAGATCCAAGAAATTAACTGGAAGGAAAGTCTATGAAAACAGACATTGAAAATCGTGTTTTTTTATTTTCTATCAGTGTAAAAGTGTAAGTTAATAATTTTCACCTGAAAAAAATCCCAAAAGTTAGTAAATTTGGATGGAAATATAATGAACATTCTTCACCTCCGTGCAAAGTTGTGTAATTGTACAATCAGAACCGCTTATTGGAAATACTAGTTACTACTACTTATAGAAAGAGGGCATAATAGGGGAAAGGCGAATAATCCTTAATAGCAAACGCTTGACAATTAAAAATATTATTAGAAGAAAAACGTAATATTATACATCCCTCTGCCTCACTCCGTGTCTTTTATGCTGCACTTACTGTTTCCTTATCTAAGCACTGCAATGTATGTCTTGATCTTCCACTGCATATGACTTCTGCCACCTCTCAAGTTCAGGTACACTCTTAATTTCACAATCATGGGTCCTCTGTTAAGTAAATTTGTATGGCAGAGGCAAAGAATAAAAGGAAATAACTGCTGTCTCTGCATAGTGAGTGGTATGCAGTCATACAAGTTCTGAAGATTTCAAGCTACAGACTGCCAAACTCATACTGTATACAAATACAATTGAAAATATTTTCAGCTTCAATTGAAATAAAAACAGAGATTAGCAGAGGGGAATCCTCTGACAGGTAATCAATTACTTATTTTAAGTGAAGGTGACCAGCATCATCTTCCATTCTCCACTAGAAGCCAATAACAAACAAGTTAGAGGATATAACTCAGATATGTTTCAAATTATTATCATATGGGATACTCCTTCCAGTATGGAGAAACGGCAAGAGAATTTGCTGAAGTTTTTGCCTGGAAATAGGGCCTTAGTGTGTGAATTTACTTTCCATGACTGAAGAAATGTTCCAGTTCCATCCTGTGCATGTTAGTTCTTTATCTGCATATTTTTGATGCCGGTATGTTCCTCTCTATATTAGGGTTACATTGTTCCTAGTGAGAGCTTTTTTGTGCAGAAGGTGGTGTTTTTTTTTTTTTTTTTTTTTTTTTTTTTTTTTTTTTTTTTTTTTTTTTTTTTTTTTTTTTTTTTTTTTTCTTTTTTCTTTTTTTCTCCTCTTGCTTTATCAAGGTAATTAAACTCACTTTTATTAATCCACGACATCAACTTGTTTAGTCACTATGGAAACATTTATCTAATTAGCCCATTCCAGAGAGATCTGACTGTCAGTCAGTGCAAGCAAATAGCTTATCCCCTTTACAAGAGTGTGATTTGTAATGTATTCTTCCTGCATTTTCTTCCTGTGTTAAAGTTTAAATCTACATAAATGTACACGTTATTCTCAAGCATACTGAACAAAGTCTTGTTTATTAAGCCAGGTCCCTTCTATAATTTCTAAAATCCATTTACAGAATCAGATATTCTTCAGTGTAATTGTGATAGGACTACCTATCAGAATTTAAACAAACATTTAAGAGGCCACTTGTCCAACTTGTATTTTTTATCAATTTCATTAACTTTCTATATATCAAGTTCCAAGTTCCAGATATACCTCTCCTACATTTGAAATATATCACAGGTGAAACACTGTACACAGTTCTTTACATAACAGGAAAGTGCCAACTTCAGATACAACTTGTAATTAGCTAAAATCAAACTTATTTTGAATAGCACTACTGAAAGTATGTGTCACTGCTTTCTGTAAAATGACAGTACAGAGGAGGAAGATTTTTAATTGAACAGAGTAAGACTTGCCTGATGGTATCTTTGAAGCCTGGTGACTGTCAGTGATTCCCTGGGATAATGATGATTAGTAACGTATTGGTATAACTGGAAGGAATTCTGAACTTCTGGGTCCTATTTTTTTCCCTTTAGTTCTGTAACCAGCAAATGTTTTAATTTCTCTGCTGGTGCAGAGAATAGTATACTGGCTCAATAAAACAAATCTATTAGTTTTAGGATATGACATCACTGTCAGAGTTTTCTGAAGAGTTCTGAAGAGGAGGAACTTCACACAAGCGATTGGACTGGCACAAAAGAAAAAAAAAGTTTTGTTTACGGAACTGTTAAATTTTCCTTTCCAGCGTAATTGAGGTTCTCATTTGGCAAAATATGTGTTGGGATCTTGCCAATAAATTTCAGGCAGTTAGATCAAACACAGATCTCTTCAAAGTACGCTAATGCTCTTCCTGGCTCAACAAGAGAGGTCACTGGAAAGAGTAAGGAGAGGAGATTCTTTCCCACTGTAAAAACTTAGTCTCTTTGCCTTTTTAAGGCTTAAAGTTTCATCTGGCACAGTATCAGAAAATGCTAGGAAAGATCCATTAGGAAGAACAGAGAGGAAAATATTTAATTAATATTCTAAACAAAATCCACAAACTTCTTTCAAATAAAAATACAGAAGAGGAAGGTGAGAGGTCTTTATGGATAGATGTTAAAAGTTTTGATTAAGATTAATTTAAAGCTTTCCTTCTGGTGAAACAAACATGCTAGAATAAAGTCAAGGTTTTGTAATACTGACCAATGCTATTACATTTCAGCTAAACTTACTACACTAACATTCAAACATTTTGCCCATTTCAAAATCTCTTATAACTAAGCCCGGTATAGTCAGGCTTAAGAAAAAAATACGGTAAATTTGATCAAGATAATAATTCTCACAAATAACTGGATCATAAGTACTGCATAATCTCATGCAGTCTTATGTAATACATAAAGTACCTTTCAGAATTATTAGCAAGACCACTGATGGTGTTAAAATAGCTGTCAAAAATTTAAGCTGGAAATACGGCTTTTGGTTTCTCCAACTGTTATGTCACGGTACTATGTATTTATAGAAACCATTTGTTTAATCTATTACAAGAAAATACTGGAACTAATGAAAATTATTGTATATACAATATCAACATTGCTGAATTATCAGGTAAAATTAAGCAACATGACCAATTTCTTGCATGAATTACAATGTTGATCTTACTCAATGGCTACTTAGTTTAACTCTGCTCTATGTTCTCTACTTTTATGAAGCATGGAATATGTTGGAAATATGCAAATAACAATCATCTATTAAATCCAAATACTGAGATACACTTAATACAAATCTTGGACTACCTAGTGTTTTTAAAAAGCTGTGCCTAATACAGGTGTTCATATACTTCTGTTGCATAATGTACCTCCATTTGTGAAACACAACGTTACAAGACGGAAAAAAAAGATTATCAGTGCCCTACTTGGTATGGCTTCATTTGTCTTTTTACAGCTGTATCTCACTGGAGATACAGACAGCATCTGATCAATATGATAAATTATTGTTAGAATATATTAATATCATTTTCATTTTTATGTTATTTGGGTTATCAGGTGATCTAGCTCTTCCTTTATAATATCATCTTTCAATCACCTTTCACTTGATGATCTAACACTTTTTTTTCAGCAAATGACCTAAGTATAAACAACTTCTGAGACAAGGTTCTCAACTGAAATATTTAGTAAAACTGGTAATAAGTCTGGGTTTTTTTTCATTTATTTCATTATAATCTTTCCTCTTCCAAACATCTTGCTTACCACCACCATATTAACAAGCTTCTGATTGCCTTGATTACTTTGACTTTTTGCTTACCTAAATAGAGGTATTGTGTTTGTCAGTCTCTCTCTCTCTTATAGCATCTCTTCTGCCTTGACTGAGTTATTTAAAATCTTGGCTGCCAGACTTATGATTTAATGTGCTAGTTCTTTCAGAATTATTGGCCAGGCATTATCACCTCCCCTAACTGGAGCACATCCATGTACTGACTCATGTGCTCTATGCTTTCTATTCCATATTACTGCATGGACTGGCTCTTTCTTCATCTTTTTAGTAAGCACTGCTTTCATAAACCTAAGAAATAAAAATTAGCAGCTTTATATATGGCATACTATCTTCCAGTCCTGTACATGTCAGAGATGAGGTCAGAATGGTGGTTTTAGGGTTCCTGAAAATTTCCCAGAATACAGCCTTAATATAATAGAATAAGGACTAGATTTTCACCTCCTTTTGCCTTTAAATTTTGTGTTTTGTAAAACTGGTTAGAGTCATGAAGGGCAATAATCACGCTGGATTTTATTAGAGTCTTGACATCATGTGGATATTATCTACTACTACTACAAAAAAAAAGTATTAGCAACTTCAGGCAAATCCCCAAATCCTTTCTATCAAAAGCTTTTTGTTCATATTTTAATCAAACTAACAGGCAAGTTATTCTTCCATTATGTTGCCCAAATGTGAGGAAAACAATGGTACTTACTTATAATTATCATCTTCCACAAATTTCTGAAGTTCTTCAATATAACGGACAGACTTTAAATATTTCTGCACATGGGGTAATGTTGTAAGATGATCTGTAGAATATTAAAAAGATAAAAAGAAGAATGTGCACATCATCAAAAACAAATGAAATCACCATTTAGTAGGCATGGTAGTGATGGGTTTACAGTTGGACATGATGATCTTGCAGGCCTTTTCCAACCATAACGATTCTAAGCATTCTAAGCATTATCCTTTAGTTTCTTCTGGTTCTCACAGTTATCTCAGAATAAACAGAGAAGGTGAACCATTATGAAGAATAAAATGACTAAAATTATTACTTTGTTTTTCTTTGTTATGAGTATGTTAAATATTTGACCAAGTAAAATTCATGTTCAACTGTTAAAGAAAACACAGATGCACTTTGTCACTAGAAAAGCTAGAGGATTTATTATGTGCTATCAATTCACAAGTGTCAAAGTGTTATTTTTGTGCAAGCTTTTGTTTGACTTCTTTGGAGAAAATCAAAGCACACAGACATGTTGTCAAATATGACTTAACTTTAATGCTTTTAAAGGCACACAATATTACAAAAACGTGACTAAACACAAGAACATTTATGATATTGAAGTTCACATGGACAAGGGCTGGCATACTTCACAGAATCAGAGAATCAGAATCAGAGAATGCTTAAAGTTGGAAGGGACCTCCAGATATCACTTAAGACATACATGAGTAATTTCAAAAAAATGATAATGAAATTAACACACCATACACTCCAAAGACATTGTACATATTGCAAAGGAAAGGAAAGGAGCTTAAGAAAATTCTCTCTTACTGCCTCTGGTGGAAACAGAATATAAAGTAAATGCAATAACTCTGGACACTTTTATTCCATATATTCTTACGTTGTTCTAGCTAACAAATGTTGCATAATGTTTATTACAGTTCCCAGAATTTAGGACAGATATTTGTTTGTCTAATTTGCCAGTGAGGTTGAAACTGCACAGTGACGGAAGCTAAATCATTTAGTAGAGTTCAGCTCTTTTTAGCAATCACTCGGGCCACAAACCTGTTATCACATTGCATTAACGAAACTTCAGTTAAGGCTCAAAATGTTTAAAAAAAATTTACCAACCATAGTTACAGGAGACTTGCAGATCAGCTATTATTCGGAGAATATTGTTCATTTGGTTGGATCTTTGTTCATTCTCCATGATGCTGTCTGAAGCAGGATATGCAGAATCAATGTAGATTAAATCTAAGAGATAAATACCTGAAACAAATGAACGAATCCACCAATTATCTAGTGTTTATACAGAAAGAGTTATAACATTGTCAATAAACAGAACAGCCAGTAACCACTGACCATCAATAAGGGCTAGTCCCAAAAAGAAAAGGACAGATTGGATCTTGTACATTTAATTCTTACTTAGAATTTAAATTCTATGACTCTTCTTTAAAAAAAAAAAGTGATAGATTTTGATCATGCACATCAATATAGGCTGACGTCTACCATGAAGCATTTGCAGGACAATAACAGTGACACCACAAAAGTAAGAGTAACAGCTGCCATGACCTACTGATGACAGTAAAGGTAATCTTCATGAAGCCATGAGCAAGTACAACAGTATTTGGCCACAATAAACAGTTTTGGACTGCACAATAGTGTCTTTTTATGTCTGTCACCATTTTATGTCATCTACTTCATTATGGAAATACAATATATTTTTGCTGAGGTTCCAGGCTGCATTTGCCAGAAGACAGAAAGCAATTATATTTAAGCTTTGACTTAGAAAGGATGAGCAGGAAGTTTTTTCTAGTGAATAAAAGGCATAATTACTTGGCCTAGGCCTTAAACTTTTTAGCAAATACAAGATGATGGTGAATACTGCGGTTATGATAAATGCCGATTGTTCTGTGAACTGCAGGATGGTACATCTACCTTTGTAGATTATATAAGGAGGAAAAATGCAGGCTTAAAGAATTAAATGAATTCACAATACTGCATAAAATATCTTGCATGGTGCTTGACTGCATTTATCAAGACATATAATCTCACTTTCATGTATGCCATTATGATTTGTAATGAGCTTCTTCTATTGCTCTAGGACAGTTAAGACATCATGAAGGAAAACTATTGACTATGAAGCATATATAACATACAATCATCGCTTTTGAGAAAAATGAAACATCATGGAAACTGCATGGAAAGTTTTAGCTGTGAATTTTGGAAATCTGAAATATAATGGCAAGTATCTTACTTTTAGCTCTGCAACACTCAAGAAATCTACTCTGAAAGCATAAGGCAAAGCTCAAATTTACTTCAGTAACTTACTGCAGGCTCTTAAATGGTTCTAAGATCTTTCTATAGCAGCACTATGGTATATTTATTAAAGGAGAATTAGAATTTTACCTGGTGGCATTTTATCTTTGAATCGCAGAATCACAGAATCCTTAAGGTTGGAAGGGACTTGAGAGATCACCTACTCCTACTCTCCTGCACACTGAGGGTAACCTACAGCATGTGGCACAGGACTGCATTCAAGCGGTTTTGAAGAACTCCAGAGAAGGAGACTCCACAACCTCTCTTGGCAACCTGTTCCAGTGCTCTGTCATCCCCGCTATTAGGAACATTTTCCTTAAGTTCCTGTGGAACTTTTGATGCTTTAGTTTTTACCTGTTTCCTCTAGTCCTATTGCTAGCCACCACTGAAAAGAGGCCAGCACCATCCTCCTCACTCTGTTCCTTGAGGTACTTATAGATGCTGATTTGCATTGGCACAAAAAGAAACAAACAAGCAAACAAACAAACAGAAAAGCTGAATAGCGTAGATAGAAAGAGGCATAAAACCTCTGTTCAAATCAGGGCTAAACTAAAGTTGGATCACACTGCAGAGAGACTTACAGAGTCACATTAAGTCTACTTCTCAGAGTAGCTTGGTCTAGTGCTTAACCATTTTAACACTGATTTTATTTTCTTTATATTCAGTTGTAGATTCCTATGTTACAACTTGTAACTGTTGCCTCTTGCCAATTCAATGTGCACTTCTGAGAGAATCTGGCCTGTCTTCCCTATAACTCTCTGTAGATGACAACAAAATCTGTAGTAAAGATTATAATGAATTGCACCTACAGGACTAGAGAAACGCTGCTCTTTTTTGCTCCTAAACAAAATTCAGAGACTAACAAACAGGAAATGCGGAAATGCCATTGCACTGAGGCAAACGCACTAATACACACCCATGCACAAAATAAAAATTTGCTATGAGATTAATATGACTAATGGATGACATCCATACCTTGAGCAGGTTCTTCTACAGTATCACTAAATGTTAAAAACAAAAAACAAAAATAACAACAACAAAAAAAATCCAGCAAACAGAATTAAAACAGTTTCACAAAATGACGTTAAGAAGTCAGTCAGCCAGAGACATATTTCTGGCTTTCTACTAAATCTGAGATGAGCATAGGCAATTATCAAAATGCTTTGGCACAACTAATATTAGTATCTTGCTGATTGTTTATTTTTGTTTGGTTGGGGTTTTTTTAACATTTCATCTGTGAAATTAGACTGAAACACTCTTCAGCACTGTGTGATAACATTTGGGTTCCGCAGAACTATCTTGAAACTATAACAATTGCACAGAAGTTCACAGCATCTCAAAGATGTGGGCAGGACTATCTCAGGCACAAAGTCTGCCTGTACAGCTTTCTGGGGAAAGTGGAACCTGAAGCTTTTCATGCTTTCTACAACCATCCACAGTTTTTTAGCACTGCTTTGTACCACCTATTTAAGTGCTGAATACAAAAGCACTGCAATCTTACAGCTGTTTATCAGTTCTGAGATCACATACAAAATAAGTTCTCAAATAATTTTAAATTAGCAGGCAGGCTCAAATAAAATGCTCACTGAAGAAAAGATTTTTGTATAAGCTTATTGCACTCAGAATGAACTATCCCATGTCGTCAACTTACACTCAGTACCAGAATATCAGGAGCTCCAACAGATTTGATATTCTAGTGCTACTTGCTCTTCTATCTCCATTGAAGCCAATCTGAGAAAGAAGCCAAGTTTTAGAAGACAATCTGCTCCTAAAATCTTCCAAATTCTTAATTTGATAGAGATAATTCTTTTATCCATAATTTTGAAAGGAAGAGTTAGGAAATGCAGTACTTTTGAAAGCAAGAATGATATAATAATTTTTTTCACTCTAGTCAGTATAGAGAAAATGCTCAGTAAAAAACTGCAATAGAAATCCAAGCATTGCACAAATCTTTGCCTGCTTAAGTGCTGCTCTGCAATTTCACTCTCTGACACTTAGCTAAAAAGAAAAATGACATAGTCTCCAAGGCTCAGATGTCATTGCACCACTCTCTCTGACCTCTCTGATGCTGGAAGGGAAGTCCTTTTTGAATACAGTGAAAAAATGCTGTACAAAATGTACTGAGCCTGCTGTGAATGCTGTATTCAAGGAGAATGAATAGAAATCACTGATTCACTTGGTGGTGACTGCAGCCATTTCTACAGTGTCAAAAATATCTCTGATTTTTCTTTAAATGATTGCTCACACATCTAGGATCAGATAAAAGTCTGAATTTAATGTATTCCTAAAATATTTTGCACTGCATAGATAGGTCAGTGATTCTTTGTTGCATAACAAAAACAAAAACAAAGGATCATTCTGTAGGGTAGCAAAACAATTTGTGCAGCATAAAAGTCTGCCATAATTTCATAATAAGTTTTCCATTTTATTTTATGAGCATGTTTATAATTGATGAAATTTTCCCCGTGTTTTCCTGCCTTGCTTTGAAAAGAACACTCTATAGCTCAGAAAAATAGCTAGCTGGCTCTGTTAGCTAGTTGGCTAGTTACACTCTTGCACCTTTATCATGTTAAATTGCTTTGATAAATTCCAACTACTAAAACAACAGGAAATACAATCTGCTACTCAAGTGCAATTTTGTAAAAGGCATAGAAAACAATTGCAGTGAATTGTATGCAACATATCTAAGCAACACAATCCTCCCAGAGTACTTTGGGAGTACTTTTTTAATTCAGCTCTTTGGAAGTATATCAAGTTCAGGCAATGAAAATAAAATTCCCCTTCCTCATATTTGCGCTAGTCATTCTAATATAATTTTTTTGGTAGGAACTGCACCCCAAATCTCTTCAGATTAAAGGAAAAAAAAAAGGCAACAAAAATGTCCTTATGTGTCCTCTAGTACTCAGTTTTATTACCATCACATAGAATTATGCGTTAGAGATCAGCAGCAATACTGAAGTGAACTTAAGGTAAGCCAGGTGGCTTGCTGAATTTTCCTCCTTTGCGGTTTGGGAAAAAAAGAAAGACCCAGCAATTTTGTCAAATTTTGACAGGTACCAAATATCTGCACAAGCCGAAACTCACTGACATCTTAAATACACCTAATTCTTCATTGCTATATTGTTTTATTGCTCAGATTCAGTCTTGCAATAGAACTTTATGTAGCTGAGATGGAGTATGGAACATCCCCACTAATGTTTCTCCCCTGATACCTTGCAAAAGTTTTTCTCACTGGAGTTGGGCTTTTACCAGTTATGTTTCTTCAGATTTCTGTCACTTTGACCAACAAACAGCTCACAGGGTCACATCAGATTGCGTTCAGCAGCAGTGAGGCTGCAACTATCTACTTCATTTCTTCAGTAGTTAGCCTATTTGTTCACATGTTCTCCAAAGGCCTTCCACAACATAGGAACGAATGGGTGAAGAAATTATAAAAATTGTCAAAGAAAAATTAAAAAAAAGAAAGCAAGTAAAAAACTAGATTTAATGTTTTCGTACTATTAATCTTAAGTATTTCTTTATGGCAAACTGCAGAAGAGGACTAGAACAATGGGATACAAAGGAAATAAAAGGGATGGAGGATAAACACAGGTTCTGTGAATGCCAAAGAACAGTGTAGGAAAATGGTCTGTATAGATTCCAACCAAGAAATCAAACTGAATGCAGAATGTTGGGATAAAATGAACCCTATTCTTTGTAAATAAACATCAAGCTACACCTAGTCAACTGTATTCTCCTGATGTCCTCCTTTTTCAACAAATACATATTTTAGTATTACCAGTCTTGATCTCGGTAATGGCATTTTAGACTCTTCTATAAACATGATGTGATAAGAATAGTCAATGAGAATCAATTTATTTCACTAAGAGGAAAGAGAATTATTCCCTCCAGTACAAGACTTTAAGACCTGCCTCACAAAGGAGAGGCCCAAGGTTGCCATATGCCAAAGAAAACATACAGTGCTAGCTTTTCAAGCCCTGTCTTACATTTCTGCTACTGTGCACAGAAAAAGCTCTCTAAGATGTGAAGCCATCAGGATATTTTCCAGAGAGTGAGCTCATGGGCAGCTGCTTCCACAGGCAAAACATTTTCCAGTGATTTTAACTTTTCTCCATTGTTAATAAAACTAATTTCCCAGCTGGTCATATGTGGACAATACAGCATCCATTAATTTATGGTATCATGGAAATAGTAACACAGAATAAGGAAAAGTACGGCCAAATAATATACAATTAAATGAATCAATGGAAAGTACACTGTGTGAAAGGGAATAGGTTATTTTTAAAACTGCCAAAAAAATTTTACAATGCCTAGCTCTTCTATTTTTTTTAATCATAGCAGGACTATAAACAAAGCAATAATACTACTGACAATTTAAAGATAAGGAAACTGAGGTACAATACGCAAGTGATCCTGAAAGGCTGCAGTCAGTGTCAACTAGATCAGAATTCTGAGTGCTCCATTCACTAGACAACTGCTTGCAGGACTAAATTTGTTTAAAAAACTCACTATGGAGAATTGCAGGGTTGGATGCTGGAGTCCTGGATGCTGCAGCAACAGGATGCTGCAGTCTATACACTTGTGTCTTTTGATACATTTTGGTTAAAGTTTTTTATTATTCTCTCATTCAATACTGAAGGCTTCTGTGAAAGAGAAAACTTGAACTGATGCAAGTAACAAATATTTGTACTTTGGATGTAATGGTTTCTTGTTGGTTTTAAGATACATGTTCTTAAGAATCACAATTCTAAACTGTCTCAAATCAACGTTAACAAATCTAGTTTTGATATATATTGTTTCAAGTATATAAGTACTAAAATTTTCATAAACAGCTATGGTGCATGACTTGTTCTTAACGAGAATGATATAAGATAATATGAGTGACAAAATACTTGCAATCCAATAAATAACATGTTTGAAAATATGCCAGCAGCAAAATCTGTGAAGATATTTTTTTAAACTCCAGCAGTAGAAACAAAAGACAATCTGTTTTTAAAGCATTTGCCTGGAAATATGGAAGTATTTGTGCAGATTTTCTGCTCTGCCATCTAGGCTGACCCAGGCAAGCTACCACTGTTCAGTAAGAAAGACAGCATTTCCTTCTATAAAGAAGGCTTCATGAAAGTATTATGACCACGAAGCCTTAATAATTTACAAAAGTAGGATTTAAATTTCTTTCAGAAAGTTCTGTAATGAAAATAAATTAGGAAGCAACTTCTGTATGACAGTTTTGTTAGTCAGACATTGCTACTTTGCAGTAAAGAATAATTAACTGAAAGAGAAGCATTTCAGAAGAGTTCAGATAAGTCTGGTTACTAAAATTTTTTATTCTTACTTAATGCTTTAAGTAATCTTTCTTTTTGATAAATTATAGTGTTACTACAACAACGACAAGTACAAATAAGTGCTAGAAAAGAAGAAAAAAAAGTTAATTATTACAAGGAACGCACTTAATTCCCTACCAAATTATGACATCATCACATACCCTTTGTAAGGATATCTACAACCGAGAAGCCCCTGGGCAAAAATACACTGCAGTAAAGCATAGATCTGAGTCTAGCACATTCATTAGTACAGGAAGTGGTATCTAAGAGATGCATGCACAACAGAAGGAAACCTATGGAAAATAATTTTCTTTTTTTTTTTGTCTCTAAAAGTTGATCCGATAGGAAAAACAGAAGAGACAAAATATGTTTCCAATTTCAAGGCAGCTCTATTAATGAAAACCTTTTCCCATATATATTAATGAGGTTGTAGTACATTAAATCAAGCAGAGAACAACAAGAAACCAACTTATCAACTTACTACTAACGGGTAAAAGCCCAAATCACTGCAGTCAGCAGTCTGAAAAACCAAAGACTTCATTTTTAAGAGATTAGCTCACAGTAAGAAAAAAGCCAACACTTCTGTGGTTTTGATGGTTTCAAGAAATTAGTATTTTTCCATGGACTAAGGTAGAACCAAATGTATATACTGGTTAGACTTGGTAGAATTTGGAATACCCTAATCACAAATTGTATGTGAATCTTTGCCAAGTCAACAACATGTGACTTGTAATATGTGCTGCCAGACCAGTGGCCAAGTGAAGAGAATCAGTCAGAGAAAAGCAAAGGCGATTTTTGACCAAATTTATCACTCCAGCTAGACAGAACTTGGCATCAGTATCATACACATACACAAATGCAGAACTATAATGAAGCTGAGTCAGAAGGACAGTAAACTTTTTTAATAAAGAAGATTTGTATTATTTTTACTGTTCTAGATTCTAGAATGTTCCTGAGAAATACTAATTTTTGGTATTTACGGAAAGCTGCTCTTTATAAAGCATCACAACCCACAACCCTCCTCTCAACAGGGGGTTGAATCAGGGGCCAAGCAATCTCCAAGAATACCTTCCTACCAGGACTTTTCTATAATTCTACAATAAATGCATACATATCTAATATTGTAGGGCAGATGGGGAGGACAGAAGCTATATGGCCTATACTATTTGTTACTGCAAGGCTATACATGGACACAACTGGCCACATAAACTGATTGTAACTGAAAAACAGACTGCATGAAACATTTGCTCAAATCATGACATGTAGGCAGTCAACTTCAGCATCCAGAACTAGCAAAAATAAAAACTCACATGGCTAGTATATACATTTAAAAATTTTGTAATGCTTCTCTAATGAATAAGGCAGAATACATTTATTCTTACATAATACAATAATTTATATAATAATAATAATAATAATAATAATAATAAAATAAATATTATTTATTTAGAGATAACCACCAACATTGTATCTGAAACAGTCTTTTTCTGAGAAAAATAGCACAGAAGGTGTCACATGCAAGTCTGTAGTGTTTTTTTGCCTTGAAATAGCAATTTATCATACAAAGACCAAAAGTTTTCTGTACTGGAGTATTGTCCAGATCATACGTCATTTCTTAATTGAATCAAATGAGCTTCTTTCATATCAACATACTAAACATGCATAAAATAATCTCTCTCTCTCCTGATTCCACTTTACAGACATTTCTAGATGGCCACACTACTACTCAGGGCTTGTCTGTGCCTGGAAAGTGTAGATGAACTTTTTTGGAATATTTATTCTGGAATAGATACTCTATTACAGGCCTAGCATTCTTTTGGAATGATCATATCCTACCGAGAGCTTCAATAGAATAATTGTTTCAGTAAGTTTTCAGTGTAGGCAGCATTTGTCAGAAAAAAACCTTAAGATCATTCAGGCAAACACACTTGATAGCTTCAAAAAACATGTCAACATATCATATATACTCAGTGTAAGCCTAATACACTAATCTACCTCCATTAACCAAACATGAAAATGCAAAGAATTGAATAATGGGCATAAATGTTCCCAAAAATAATTTTACTTCACGAAAAACAAAATGTTATAAATGGATCCTACAAATAGTGTTATGTACTCATAGGAAAAATAGAAGTAAAAACCTACTATGGCCTTTGTCACCATTGTCAGAACCAAATCTAAAACTAGATTAACTACATTAAAGAATGTAGTTAATCAGCAGGACAAAGATAGGACTCAACTCACATTCAATGCCAGTGGCAAAATGCATAATTTTAAAAACATTTTAATAACAATAAGGAAAACTATACTGCTATTATTATAGCATGTACATGAGTCCAAAAACAAATCCAATCGGAGGATACAAGCATGAGCAATGGGAGACAATGAACAAGTACATTATTCTTAAATGATTCCTGGAGAAGCATAGATACCTTTAAAAATAAGCATTCATTCTACAAAAATAAATAAAACATAAGCACTGATTCCTTTTCTAATTCCTCTTTCTGGCAAGACCATCTCCTATATTGTACTATTTTTGCTCCTCTTGTATCTAAGAGAGAGAGAATTAATGATCACCAACTCCAGAAAAAAAGTTCAATCACACTTCACTCTAAGAAACTGAAAGACCTTATACTGGAGCCATATATCACAAGCTTGAACGTCTCAACTGATTAAAAATCACCAAGTGGACATACAAGGAGAAAAGCCACTTTCCAATTGTTAAGGAGTTTTAAGAACACAACATTATGAATTTCACTTTTTTTTTAGGGAGCAAACACATAGCTGGCAGGAAAAATTGCTTAACAGAGTGCCACTCTGTTAAATGTTTTACCATTTGCAGAGAGGTGGCAATCAAATAGTATACAACTTAATTTCACTAAAGGTTTTAAATGCTATTTCTCGGTATCTGCTTGGCACTGGTGAGGTAACATCTGAAATCCTGTTATCCATTTTCGGTTCATCCCTGTACAAGACAGATGCCAACCTGGAGAGAGGTTAGCAGTGGACCACTAGGATGGCCAGGAAGCAGGAACATCTGACACCTGAGGAAAGGTCTAGGGCATGGGGAATGTTTAGCCTGGAGATGAGAAGGGACCAAAAGGCTAGAAGCTAACTGCAGTTAATTATCTACCAAAAAGGAGTGTGAGTGGCAGGTGCAGTGAACACAGAGCCAGACTCCTTTGAAAGATTCACAGCAACAGGACAAGAAGCATTTACACAAGCTGCAGCATGGGAAATTCCAACTGGAATGGAAAAAAAATCCATCACTGATAGTGGTCAGGCACCGAAACATTGCCCAGACAGGCTATGAATTTCTGTCTCTGGAGATTTTCAAAATGCAGGAGGACAAAAAACATGAGTAATCTCATCTAACTCTGAAATTAGCCCTAATTCTATCTGCTTACCCCTATATTTCAATAGAAGATACTATGTATCAATTCTTTACAGATCATAACAGTTCACTGGGACTTCTAATAAGGCAAAGTAGGAAAAACTAAATGCTGATGTTCCTGAAGGGAAAAAAAACTCTAATCAATTCACATCTACTATAAATTATTTAGTTTCCTTTATTTTCTATATTAGTTAAGACTTCAGATTGTCAGAATATCTGAAATCTCAACTATTTCCCAGTGCTTTCTCACAAAGCAGGAAAAACATATTGCAAAATATAAGTTTTTCAACAGTGATTTATTTTAATAATTTGTAAACATTTACTTCCACTTCCTACTGGAGACTTAGACTGCTAGTCAATATACTAAGCTGCTGAACTGAATAACTCTCACAGCAGTCCCTGCAATGCTTTATCGCTTTTACAAAAGTATTGGTGGCATATTGGGCCTTGACAATCCTTCCCAAAAAAGGTAGATATGTGGGGAGATGTGTGTTCTGTTGTCTCCCTCCTAAAACCACAGAGTCTGCTACAGCAACTCAAGTTTTCTCTCTGCCGCAAACCCTTTCTGTCTACCACTAGCCCTAGGCTAAGGTCATGTCGTACTTCAGAAACAGTTTCATTATCTGTATTATTACAAAAACTGTAGGAGTATTATATTAATCCCAAAAAACTGAAAGAATTCTTCTAAACATTAGTCATCCACATTTGCTTGCCAACAAATGCCAATAGCATGTGCTTTGAGACTTATGACAGTTTAACACACCTTGTTATGCAGTGTAAGAAGAAAATTCTTAGAGAAAGAATTTAAGGAAAGAAAGCAAAGCTGCAACAGCAATTTTCCAGATGTAACTTCCTGTAGCCAGTATTCTGTGGTTTAAGGACTTCCCAAAATAGATCTCGCACAAAGATTTTTTTTAATTTTATCATACCATTTCTTGACTACACTTCTCCAGCTTTGCCTGTTTACTTTTGCTTAATATTTCTTGTCATGTTTTTCAATTTTTGTTTTCACAACATCCTAGGGTAATTAATTCTGCAATTTAACTACATAATTATTTTTCTGTAAAAAAGTAAATTGTTTTAATGATTTCTTGATGTTTACCTTTTAAGATGGGTACGTTCTTACCTATGGTACATTTTTATCTTTTAGACATAACCTGGAGCTTCTGGCTCACTCAATCCATGGTTAATTTCTATCATAGTTACATCATCATAGCTGTTTTACAGTATTTATTACCATTAGTTACAAAGTCAAATCTAATATTCAATAATGCCCTGCTGATTACTCTGGTGAAAAAAATCTGTAAGCTTTTACAGCCAGAAATAACAGGAATCTGCCACTATTAGCAGAATCTGTTATTCTCTAAGCATGGATATTTAAATATAAGCTGACCTTAGAGATTCTCAGTATGGAAAAGTCAGTGCAACAATTATTAAACATTTAGAAAATCATATTATTCAACATAAAGCCTCTAATAAAATCAATTAAATTCACCTAATAATATCACAATACCAAGGAAAGGACATTTTGTTCAAGCAAAAGGTCTGCACAAATGCTAATCCCATTTTTCTTTTCTATTCTTCCTAGTGTTCTACCAAGCAATCAAATACTCTATTCATACTCCACATAAAAACTCCAAATCTTCTGTCAGATGGGTGCAACTTTACTTTTCCCAAAAGACAAATTGTAACATATTGGACAATTAAAAAGCCTTTGTCATACACACTTTTGAATCACTCATATATGAAAACACTTTGAGGAACATGCTATTTAGACTTGTAGAAAAGAAAAACAAAGGCACTCGAAAGGTTTATCTGTGCATTAATGTACTTTTTTCTTATTCAGAAGAGAGGCAGAACCAAAAAATGTGGTTTATCTACATATGATCTTTCAAATCTTTTTTTTTCTCTCTTCTCTGTGTGTGATAGCATTAATGAATGAAAAACAACCCACAACAGAAGACACTGTTTAGCCTAAATCATGCAGTTAAATATCTAGATATTTAACTGCACTTTTAAAAGTGCTATAAAACCAATGTAGCCTAAGAATATGTATGGTAAAGATCTTAAATTTCCTTAAGAATGAATTCTATCCTTGGGAAATCTTCCATTTTTCAAAAACCTTGCAACTCTGGGACATAACAGAAAGTCAGAAACAATTTTTTCCACAAAAGCAAAGCACCTGAGAATGCTTATTTTTAGATGAAAATGAAAGAGTCAATTCAAGTAGTAATCCAGGCAGAGAACTGTCTGCCCAGCTTTGCAAATAGTTGTGGATTTAAGGAATTGACCAGCACTAGCATTAGCCACCTCAACATCCTGGTGAACAATCTTGGCAGCAACCTAGTTTCACTGCTTCTACTCCCTGCTTCTCTCCGTTGGGAAGCTCAGCCTGCAGATGCAGGCTCAAAGGTAACTGGGAAATGAGGGGGTGAGACTTGTTGGCAGGTTGGAAGAAAACCTGATGGTCCTGTCTACAAAGTCAGTCAAAAACAAACAGAGCTATCACATTCTGGTTCCATTAAACCAGTGTTCTCCACACTCCAGTACAAAATCACTACACTGGAAATAGATCTAATATCAAGAATCTGGATGACCCTACTTAACAATGCTGAAACAACCCTTCAGTCCTTAGTTTTGTCCCTGTTAAAACTCCCTGTAAGCGTACTTGCAAGAATATATTGAATGTACAAGAAGCACAAACCCTGAGGCATACTGAATTACTAGTGCAGTATATTTAGAAGAGTTTTTTCCTGACACAGTAGACACTCATTCTTACAATGCAAACAATTTCTTAATTACTATTAGGGTGGTTACTATTTGTCCACATTTCAGCTTGAACAAAAATGCATTTTTAATTTTAACTCAGTATCTTCAAAAGTCCTTATACGTCCTTTGATTATTCAAAGTGTTCTCATACTGATTTTCTCAGTTTCTTCAAACTCCAAGTATGTTTTATAACTCCAGTCAAAACATTATGAACCAATTAATTATTTAAATGTGGTATGAATTTTCTAATGATGGCTATGATGTATAGTAAAAGCAAAGTAATAGTTTGGTTTGTTAAACTACAGATTAAAGAGTAGATTAAGAATGAATGTTTTTATATCAAATATTGTGGAATTTCACTTTCACTCTTGTAAATTTCTTTCAACACTCCTAACATCTTACAAATACATCTTAAAGATGAATTTTGAGGCAATTTTAAATAATTCTATTAACAACCGAAAACTATATTAACTGAGAATGAGAAAAGCTCATAACTCATGTTTGTGAGAAGTTTCAGTTACAGAAATCAATTTTAAAAACTACACAGAACTACAGTAAACATATTACATAATACCAAGAATGAAATCCTAGTCTTTTCTTAAAAAAAAGACTCAAAACCTCTACAAATTACTGTCTTCTTAAATGATTTGCAGTTTTTCAGCTCAGCTACACCGAGGAAAGCCTCATTGCTGCACACTGCCAACGCCTGCTGCGGCAGCCGCCTCCTGCGCGCCAGCCTAGCCCGGGCTGCGCGCTGTGAGGTCACCCTGCAAGCGCTCGCTTTCAGCCAGCCCTCGGCTGCTGCTGGAGAGGGGGAGGCCCCGGGCACGTCTTTTGCTGGTGGATCCCTTGTACATGTGGGAGGGGGAAAGACGCTTATCCAACCAGAGCTTGTCAGCTTGTTGCATGCTTGCCTTTTTTTTTTTTTTTTTTTTTTTTTCCCAACCAGGATGTAAGTCTGCCACAAAGGAACTGAAGTTCAAATAAGGCTGCTTTAGCCTTGCATGAAACGAAGGATTCAAAACTTTAGAAATGGAATGCTGAGGTCTCCTCTTTCACTGAAAGAAAGTCTTACTGTATCTCCACACTTATACTGTGGGGATGTGTGGCTTAGACCAGCTAGCCAAGCTGTAAAAAATCTTAAAAAAGAAAGAGGGGAAAAAAGAAAACATTTTTGTAGGACATCTAGTTATTTACTTTGCTAATTACAGTACATCATACAGAGCTTTTCAGCTTTAAATTTTAGGTCACATTCACTGGAGAGAGATTCTTCTGATAAAATCAGCAAAGTGAGATGTCACAACTCCTACGGACAAGCTGTTCAATTAACTTTTGACGAAAGCACGCTAAGGACTGAAGAAAGAAGCCAAAGGAGACGGGGTAAGAATGCTGCCGCAGTACAGCTGAATTTAAAACATACAGGGATTTGGTTTTGCCTCTTTTTTTTTTTCTTTGTTTTTAATGTCCCAGGGTCCAAAAACTGACCAGTTTGCAAAGCCAGCCTTTGGATAACAAAATGTATTTTCTCGCAGAAGAGATGTCATAAAATAAAAAGACTACTATATGACTGAATATAAGCTTTACAAAGCTGTTACTGATCCCTAACATATGCAGCAAGACTGTGTTTTTTTTAGCATATTAAAATATGGTTGTTAATATAGTAGAGACATTTCATGTCATCATGTAGTAAAGAATATGAAATCTATTTTATCTTATTTAATTCTGAATGCAACTTTGGGCTTCATGCCTCCTCAAACTGAATGCAAATGCATATGAATACCATATGCCCTCCAACAAACTTTTTATAACAGACTAATTTCGATAATAACATTCCAAAAGGACTACTTGTATTAAAAATTGTCTTCATTCAGGTTTTCTTACATTCATGTCTAATTAAGGAGATATAAAAATTCTTTGGAGGTTCTAATAAAACAAACCTTTGATAAATTTTACAGAACTTTCATTTAGAAAAGGAAGACAACTTTTATGAGTACCTTTATATGAATACCTGTATGTAAGCACAAAATATTTACTTTATGATCTAACTACTATTTTTATTGAGCTAAATGAGTCACATTTATTAAAATGTGAGATCTAGGTTTAAGGGCAATTATGTACTAAGTGTGCATGCACATATGCACGCACGTACACACAGAACAAACACTATTTGGTAGTGATTGGATTAAGTGAAAATAAGGTGAGGCTGCTGCTAAGCAAAAGCTGTCTCTCCATCAGTAATTATATTCTCAGTCTTCAACAGAACTTTAGTAAAGCCTAAAGAACAATGCACTAACTACTTTAAATACAAAACAAAACAAAAACTTGACACTCCAGAAAGAAAATTGCTACTTCTTGTAACAAAAGGGTACATTACTTTGCCAAAAACTTGAAAATGAAAGATAAACTGCACTAAAGAATATGCAGTCCTTTAAAGTTTCTTGCAGTACTTAATACCATTTCAAAACAAAAGTTCTCCAAGAACTAGTTAAGATACCCTCATTCTTAAGGGTTTCATCCGTCATCTCCTCAGTAAAACAAAATCTTTAATTTTAAAGATGGATTAGTTCTGAAATTAGATTTACCACAATTTGTAACGGACAGAAAAAGCACAGTATGGAATGCAATATAACAACAATATGAGAAGAAAATCACTGACATCTGTCAAAGGTGTTGCACTGCTTACAGTGGAACTGTGTAAACAGTAGCAAAATATAAAAATAACTACATCTAATAAGCTTAGAATTAAACTTTTCAACTTGCCTTTACACTACCTTTGCCCAAGTAAAACTGCATGCTGTGGGTCAATCCTTATTCCCTATTTACTTCAAAACTTTAAGCAAAATTTTAAAGGTCCTCCTATTACTTGTGGCATGCATAATATTGCGTGGTATTTTGACTGTGAATTGCTGTTTTTCCTTATCAACCTCCTCCACATAAAAAGGCTTAGTTTAGTAACAGCACCCTTTACCTAAAGTCAAACTACATGGGTTTAACTCTAGAAAAAAATCCCAAACAATTTAAGTCTTTCCATTCAGAAAAGATAGCAAGAATTAACTAATTGCAAACAACTACCTATGAAGGCTAAATGAAAAGCTGTGATAATGGATTAACAGAAATTTTTGCAAAAGAACAGCTGGAAACAGGAGGAAAAAGAGTTTAGTGAATATTTTGAGAAAAGAGGGAGGCAATAAGAAAGTAAGCAGCTTCGGAAAATTCATGCATATCTTCCTTATTACAATGGTGTTGTGAAATACAGATCAAATTACTGGCCTACTGCCTAGAACATGCCAGCTAACTGTAAGTCCACAAACTCCGACTGTCAAAGGACTCTGCAGAGGTAAAATTTAATATTTATCTACAAAATAAAACAAAGTAAATCCTCTGATCTTTTTATAGATGGATTTTAAATGTTCAACACCTCTGCTCCATCTGCTTTTACAATCTAACTAAAATGAATAATTGCGCACTAACTAATCTAAAAGTACCGTTCAAACATGATAGGCAAAGGCATATTAAATAAACTGTGAAGATCTGAATCAACAGGGGTGCAAGCAAGTCTTAATGAAGAGTTGGATGCACATACTTTAATCATCTAAATCCTTTAAAATATTCAGATAACATTTAACGAGTACAAGATACCTACTTTCTCATTTCCCTGTATAACTGCTTTATCTTAAAAGAAAAAAATAACAGTGATACTGTATATATAGCTGACTTTAACATAAAATCAGTCTGTGACAAAATCTGACTCAGCGAGTTTATCAGTTGTGTGTACGTCACATTTAATAGGGCGAGAGTATCAGACACTTGACAGACTGGCTTTTCCTATGCACCTTACATGCTATGGTACCTTCTGCAGGGTTTCCACAAGCATTTACTTGTATGAAGTTCACAAAAGGCACCTTGAGTGCTAGTTCTCATTGTAATTAGTCCTGAAGAGATAAACAGGTTTATTTGATCATATATTCATATTTAGTTTGATAATTTGTTCTTAAGAAACATATAGTGAAAATTTACAGGAAATCTTCACTGCTTCACATCCTTCCTTCATCCTGTTTTATAAAAAAAATTATAACCTGAAACCTCACAGAGACTAAAAATACTCACTTCCCAAAACTGCATCATACAGACAACTTAAAATCTATTTTAACTTTTTAACAGGAATTGCTGCTATCTTAATGATACAGCTCATTTTGAAGTATGAGCCCCTCAAATCAAATTTTCTTAGATAGACTCTCTCTTTAGTTACCTATACTGAAACTCAAATGGTCACTGAGGTCCAAAGAAATCCCCTTAGCTTTAGCATGGAAAACTGCCTTCTCTGTAAAGCAGTCTCCAAGGGCAGGTATAGTTTCACATACCACTTTTGTACAAAAGCTGCATTTATATAGGTCAATGTATAAGCTTTTATATCCATAGTCCTCTATTTTAATGACAGTTTATTATATATATGGAAAAGCAAGAGCAGCAACAACCAATTTTACTACATTTACTTACTACTTTTATTTAAGGTACAAAGGCTTTTATTTTTAATATGAAATCCAGACAATTCCTTTTATATATTTATGTCAAGGTTACAATTTTCCTGACAAGATCTACACAGGTCATTATTTTGCTTTTGTATATCCCTGCAATGCCACTCTTATGCCAATCTTCCTTGAATGTCAAAACATTTCCTCCTTGAAGTGATTTGTAAACTCAAATAAAGTATAATGAAGTCCACTGCTTAACCACCAAAAAATGATCTTCATATGGTCTCAGCTCTTTTTAGATGAACATGAATACGTAAACTGTAGAGACAACACAGAATAATTTGCAGAGACTAAATATCAATATTCATTGGTTGAAATACATGATATTGCAAAATCTCTTTAGATTTGAGTGCAGCAGTGGTCACAATATATATCAAAGCTTTTGTGAATATCTTTCTTTTCAATATACTATGGCAAATGTCTCAAGTTACTAAAAAAGTCTGACAAAAGATAACCAAGGACTGAAGAGTTGCTGATGGCATTTTCAAAACAATTTCATTATACACTAGTATGTTATTATAAGTCATAGTTCTAGTTGATGGAGATGTAATTCATACTCATCCCCTGAAAATGTAAAAAATTTCACAAAATCTGAAAAAGGTAGTTAAGACAAATGTGTGCCTGTCAATTCTGTGAATATAAGGTCTTCTGAAGAATGGTATCAGAATTAACAAATTTTGGAAAAAAAGGATATAAATGCCAGAATATTCACAGGAAGTGATTATTTTGCTATGAGTAGCTTAAAACAACTTCACACTACTGCCATTGCTTCATTTAATTTCTTAAGATAAGCTAATGAAAATAAAATCCTCTGAACATGCGTCACCAACAATGCTTTGCACACAGAGGTATTAACTGCACAAGATTATGCGAGCCATAAATTACAGGTGAAAGATCTATATTATTTCAGATCATAAAATGTGGTAGATTTTAAAATACTGATGAAATGCCACCTGTAAGCCTTAAGATACTTTAACAATCAAAAGGCAATATTTTTTGACGAAACAAGTCATGTGAAAGTGTTCTAGAGTACAGGATAGAGAACTAATTCCAAGTAACAGTCAAACAAATATTTTATCTAATTTTCATTTTAAAGGCACTGGAAAATACCACTAGATTCTGAAACAACTGATATCCCTTTAATAAATTTATTTTCATTTTTTCCCCAGATGAATGGAACATCTACAGTTGAGCAATGAGTGAAGGAGCAAAACAACTCATTATTACCTACTTGCAGTCAGATAGATAGATATATAGATAGAGGAACATTTGGTCTACAATCTGAAATTTTACCAGAGCGCATATTAAACTAGGCTGTTATGCAGACTGCTGTATTTAACGTTTTCTGTTATATGTTTCTGTTATATATGATCTATTATATATGATCTATTATATATGATATATTATAATCCTCAGATCAATGCTGCCAAACATCTTCATGAAGATCGAGTTTTACTAGCAATAGATTAAAAAAACCCCTTCTACATTAGTAAGTTACAATATACTACCAAATACTGCTAATTTATATAAAATGAAATAACCATGGTTTTAGCAACTTATGACCTTTGGGGAGTTTTGGAAAATAACTGTACCAGCTTAACTCCAATGAAAAATCCTTTTAAATGTGTGCCAGCCTTCAATAACTAACTAGAACCTAAACACAGAAACTACTTCAAATTTTAAAACTTTTTCTAGTTAAAAAATTTATTTGATATTTAAACTCACACTTATATCCTCTTTTTGAGTGCACTTCTTGCATTGTTGCTGTTTTGTTGGCATGCTTGTTTGCTGAAGTTTTTCAGTGTGTATGAAAGTAAAAGTGGTATGCTGTACTTCCACTAATTAAGAAAAGTTGCATCAACCTGCAAGTACACCTTTATATAACATGGCTATGTGCAAAGAAAAAGCTGAAGCTGAAAAATCTGCAGATCCTTAAGTGGAATTTTGCAGTAAGGACAAACAAACATGGCCAAAGTAACACAGTTTCCAGTCCAGAAGAGCTCAGAAGAACTCAGGGAAGGGTGGGCAGTGGAGGAGGGAGGAAGCAGAGAAACACAAAGAAACGAGCACTCAGCAAGAAGCAGTTCTATTTAAGGACAAAGTATGAGCAATTACTTGGCACAAATTAATCAGAAGAAAACTGAAAGCTAAGTGTGCAAAAGACCTAATAAATAAGATTCTCTTCCTCTCCCACAGGAAAGATATTTTATGTCTTAAGAATTTAATGTACTCTTACTTAAAACAGAAGAGCAAGATATTCAGAAGCACTAAAGAATGTTAGCTTGCCTTAGATGAGTTTCTATGGCTTTCTTCCCCACTTCCCCCAGCAACAGTATTTCTCTCCTTGCAAGATTAATCACGCAAAAGAGCAGCTCAAACATTCATGTTGGTTATAAAAGTCCCTTTAATCCAACTACAAAAGAGAAGAAACACCGTTTATATTCTGTGGACAGTCAAAATAGTCCCCATTCTGAACCATTTATTTATATTAACTGAACGAGTACAAGAAAATACAAGGTAGAAAAGAGATCACTTCACAATTAGACTTTGCAGGAAGAAAGGCATCTTGAAAATAGTATGGCTCTTCTTGCTATTTGTATATGAACACCTTTCCTTCAAAATTTTTTCTTACAGAAAACTTGCTAATTTTTAACTGGCAATTATTCAAAAAATATTGGATAAACTCAAACTGTTATACGTTATTCTATAATTATTTAGGCTAGAACAAAGAATTTTCACTCCAAATCCTGTGACGAGATGCAGTAACAAGGACAGAAGTGAGCTTTGAGAAAAAAAACTATTTTATTTTCAGTGGGCACCATAAATGTAGTTTTGAGGTGAAGAAAAGTACTTCAACTAAAATGTTGAAATAAAACCAATTTTATACCCACTATGCCAGCAACATTTGCAAGAACAGTTCATCTGTGTAGAAATATGAGCCCTGGAAAATTGCCAGGGCCTCCAAGTATGACCCGCTGTGCAAATGCTGATTATGCAAGTTAAAGTTGTGTGGGATGATTTTAATTTAGGTCTTCTATTTTCCAAGATTCCAAATAACTTTATTTGCAGCAACCATTTCAAATTCCAAATTCGTATTTGACAAGTTTTCAGGATTCCTGCCAAGTCTACAAAGCACAATCCTTTCTATCTGCAAAATGAAAATAAGTTTATTCCAAACTGTAGAAGAAACTGAGGCAAAAACACACTTCTGAAAGCATTTAAAAGGATCATTCCTACTCGCCTTTTTTCGAAACATTTACAGAAATAGCTGTAACACTTCTATGATTTATTTCAAAACAACAGAAAAACGTGACTGACAATCCCACCTCTGCTCACTATGAATAATTAAACATATCTATCCATCTTATCTTGAAACTCTTTTAAAAAAAGCTAGATGCTGCTTAGAATTAGAGAATCATGGAATAATTCAGATCAAAAGGGACCTCATCAGGTCATTTAGTCCTATGTTTTTCTTACAAAGCAGGGTTAACATCAATATTGTATCATGTTGCTCAGGGATCAGTCAATATTGGATCATGTTGCCGAAGCTAAAAGTTTGCCTATTTCCAAGAACAGAGATTTAAATGCCTCACTGGACAACCGCTTCAGTTCTTGCCTCTCCTGCTTGCCCACTGTGATTTTTTTTTTTTTTTTTAACATCCTAAAAGAATTTCCCTTAAAGATTTGTACACTCTGACCTTTACACTTTCACTGTGCACTTTCACAGAAGAATGTCCATCTTCTCTAGAAATACCCATTAAGCAGCTTAAGACAGCAGTGAGATCTTTTCATTCTTAGCCTTCTGGAGGCTAAACAAAACCAGTTCTTCAAGCCTCTCCTCACACCTCATATCTGTCATGCCTTGCCATGTTGGTGGCCCCCAGCTGTACTCAACTCCAGTTTCTCAACAGCTGTTACAATCATCATTTCATGTTAATAAAAATTTCATCGTACTGAATACAACCAAGCTATAAGATGACAGTTATTGAAATTCTGAACAGAGATTCCATGTCAAATGTTTTACAAGCATAACAAAATGTGATAATATCATTTAAATTTAAAAGAATACTCTCTATTTTTAAAAAATTAAATTATATTCACATTCAACAATAAAGTGTTAGTAGACATATATATCTAAGTGTTGTAAATGCAGCTGATTCAGAAAGTAATTTCTGACAAGGACATCTATGGCAGTAGTGCCAACACTAAGCTCACGCTCTCTAGAAGACTGCTGCTTATAAACTCCTGGTATTAAGGTAAAGGCTTAAAAGATAGTTCAAATTTACATGTCAAATATGAATGTGCTCCAAGGAGTAAATTAAAATAATTTCAGCAAAATGGTACTCTTGCAGGATGTCAATAAACACTGGCAGCTAACTTTTAACAGGTGAGGGATTTTCTTTGTTCCCTAGACTTGTCTACTATGCATTTCCCCTTCCTCAACAACAGCCTATCAAATTAATGGAAGTGATTAGGGTGCCTATAAACAGAGTGGAAGGCTCCCATACAGAATCACAACAAATATTCAAGTTACAAGTTCTCCTACACTGGAAAAACAACAAATTTCACTGCCCATGATACTGGGATAGTAGAGAGTTTTTTAGTTTGTCTGTTTGCCTTTATAATTAAGGTCAAAAGTGCATCCTACCTAAAAAACAAAACAAACAGGAAAAAAACCACCTGTACTGCTCAAGATTGCTGACCAAAATAAAATTGTTTTGTTTCATACAAGCCACACCTCCTGCAATGTACAGCTTTTACTACATACAGTTACAATATACTTCAGAACAGCAATTAAATACTTTTACAGCTTTCAATAACACAGATTTAGTAACATTTTTTTCACATTTAAAGGTTATATTTGTGATTTTAAGAAATGAAAATGCAATTTTATTTAAATGAAAGCACCAGTGTTGGAAAATTTTACGGTATTTGACTGGAAAAAAAGTGTTTCCCACCTTCTCCCCCTCCACCAAGTCCTGCTATTTATTACGTTATTTCCTGGGTTTTTTGGCAGGCTTTAGATAAGCCAGCAAATAGTAACTACAGCTCTGGTCACAGAATGATACAACTAATCCTGCTAGATAAGTGTCTTATTTATTCACATACATATCAATTGCTATGTAATATTATTGTGTAAGCTTTAGAACAGATTCCTCAGTTTTAAGTTGTAACTGATTTCCTATTTTTTACTGTTAAATTTATTTTAAAACAGATACTAAATATACTTCATAGAAGAAAATTTGTCCAGAAATAAAGCAACATGATGACGGCAAAATTCATCTGTTTAATGTTAACAGCAGTTCTGGGAGCTACTGCAAGTAAAACACAGGAATTTGAAAGCAATAATGAGGAAACAGAGCAAGAATTCATTTATACCAACAGATATAAGCGTTCCAGTGACACACAGGACAAGTGCACTTACACCTTTATTGTACCTCAACAGAGAGTGACAGGTGCCATTTGTGTTAATTCGAAGGAACCTGAAGTCCTACTTGAAAACAGGGTAAATAAACAAGAATTACAATTACTTAACAATGAACTTATTAAACAAAAGAGACAAATAGAAACTCTCCAGCAATTGGTAGAGGTGGATGGTGGAATTGTTAATGAGGTTAAGCTTTTACGAAAGGAAAGCAGAAATATGAACTCTCGTGTCACACAGCTATATATGCAGCTACTACATGAAATTATCCGAAAACGGGACAACGCCTTAGAACTTTCCCAACTTGAGAATAAGATTTTGAACCAAACTGCAGATATGTTGCAGCTTGCAAACAAATACAAAGACTTAGAGCACAAGTATCAGCATCTGATGTCAATTGCCAATAATCAGTCAACAATAATAGCCCAACTAGAAGAACATTGTCAAAGAATGCCATCTATAAAGCCATTGCCACAGACTCCACAGCCACCTAACAAAGTATATCAGCCTCCCACTTACAATCGCATTATTAACCAGATATCTACTAATGAGATTCAGAGTGATCAGAACTTAAAGGTTTTGCCACCTACCTTGCCAACCATGCCTGCAGTTACTAGCATTCCAACTGGAACTGATAAGCCATCTGGTAAGTAGTACTATTGGCATGTCTACACTAACTTATGCTAATATGGACTGATTAATGTATCAAAAATGCAGATAGAATTTATTTATTTAGCAAAATAAATGCAAACAAATGTGTCTGAACTGATGGCGATTCAGTTAAGGCCACTGGACTTGTGGTTACTACTGTATGTTTAAGTGCCACAAGATTATAATCTTCTTTTAACTATAACAGAATTCATTATAGCGATTGAGAAGTTCTTCAGACATTGTGTTACTGCCACAGTATGCTCAGTTAAAGTTATTATAGATTTCAGCTACTGCAACAGCTTTTAAGGGGTTATGTGTATGTGTGCATGTGTGTGCGTGAGAAAAGCACATTTCCATGCAAAATGTAAGTTATATGGGTTCCAATTTTGTCACTGGTACAAATCAAAGATTAAAAAAGAACAACAAAAACAAAAAAGAGTAACATATGATAGGACTCCTCAGAAATTGACATCCAACAACAAAGCATAAATGTAACTGAGGGTTGTCCAGAATATTTAAAAAATGTCTCTCGGCTCACTATAGTTTGGACAGAGTTCAAACAGTGGTATTTCAAATGATGGAATATGCGTTAATTTTCAGCTTGTTTCATCCTGGCTTTAACAACTTTAGGATAATACATCTATATAAACCGTGCTATTTGAAAATAGCCCTGAAGTTAATAAAAATCAATAGAAAGATGCTCAGTGAAACAAATGGGATTTTTGGACCCACCATGTAAATAATCAATTGACATTCTAATATTATTTTACCTTTTATGCCTTACTGTGCTTTTGTCTTGGTGCTTTTTGAGAATATAAATGGTAGATATAGATTCTTTATTTTATAGAAAATAAAGAATCTAGGTTCACTTCTAGTTTCATGTATTTACAAAGAGAGTATGCCTATTATGGGTCCAAATTTATGAATACAAAAATAGTATGTTTTTCAGTGTGTGTGGCCAACATGCACTCGCTTCAAAATAAAGAGGGGCCTCACGGACATCTAAGAAAAGAACTGAAACTGAGTTAGTCACATAAGCTGCTCACAGCACATTTATCAGGCTATTTGCAACATCTTCTAAATGACAGTGTCAAATGCTTTAAGATTTCCAAATACTGTACCTGTCAAATTAAACACAAATTTATTTCTCCTTGGAAAGGCCTACAACAACAACGAGCTTGAATAGTTTTTGTGGTCTAAAACACAGCCTTCAGCACACTTTCTTGTAAAGCACTTGTTTCACTATATGGCCAAAGATGAATTGGCCTAGGCTTCCATTGTGAAAAGCAACATCTTAGCCAAAACATAATGATTCTAATGTTCTTTGTAAAATGACATTCTGAAGAAAACCCCTCCCACCGGTAACACTGCAAAAGTTCCTTCAGCTAATTTGTCATAGGTGTCTGGAACATTTTTTGAAAAACTCTGCTTAGTCCCAGATACTGAAAATAATCTACATATGATTTTATCCAGTTGTTTTTGTACTGTTTCTTGAGTTCTCAACTTGCACCAAACGCTCTTGGCTATTCACCTGATCATATAACATATTCACCTGTTACATAAAAAGTGAATAAAAAAAATGTATTTAATGCCTTCTCTGTTTCATCCATCAGCAACTCTCCTTGCTCACTCAGTAGCAGACCAATATTTTCCTGTTGATCACACAATTCCCTCACTAGTTTTATTTTGACCCTTCTGCACACATTAGTCAATAATTTGACACAGTTAGTATTTGACCATTAGTGAGTAATTTGAAGCAGGTTCTACTTTGTTTGAGCCTTCTTAACATTTTCAGAGCTATTGAAAATCTCATGATTTAGGCTGGTCAGTTTCTTACTATCCTCCACAGTCCTTCACATTAATTAAATTCATTACAATATCCTTAGCACAGACTTTCTAGGAAACTGGTAGACTCTTCCAACAAACTAATTTCCTACAGAATCTTCTCTGCCCATTCTCTGCATTTGCTGAATTCTGGTTTAGATACATGAAAAAGGTTTAAATACCACGGATGTCTCAAAGATCACCAAAAAAAAACCCAAATCAAAACAAAGGAAAACACTGAACAAAGCACTGTGATTTGTATTCGTAGAGTACTTGGAATATTCTGTTCTCTTTTCCGGTAACAAGCATCTAAGCAAATACCAGCATAAAGCACTTAAAGAAACTAACAACATGTAAAAGGAGCAATTAACATAAAAAATAAGTTTAAGTTAATTAAGTTAATTTAAGTTTTTTAAGCATTTAAGTTAATTAAGCATATGAACTGAAAGTGAAACTTTTATTCTTAAATTACTTTACATTTCTCTTTCACTTGTACTAATGGTTTTAAATTAAAATTACAATTAAAAGTTACATGAAACCAAGTTTCTGGTGCCCTGTGAAGCACTACTTACAATTATTGAATCCTATCAAAGACAAGAAAGATACATGCAAGAGTCCAACATCGCATATCAATAAAAAAGTAAAATGTTATGTAACATGACAATGTCAATGTGAAGCAGAATTAAACAACTCTTGTTAATTCATAAGAACACTCCTCACAACAAAGACAAGACAGGAATTTAGAGGAGAGGGCACATCGAAGTTATGCTGCTCCTCATTCCTTTTTTTCTTTTTTTTTTTTTTACTACATGGTGAAACAACTTTCATGTTATTTTTTTGAGATGCAGTGTTAAAATGTTGGGGGTTTTTTTGAGCAATTGTTTCCTTCAAATTACCAAACAATCATTTTTATGTATGACATGTAACATTAAATAATGCCAAAATGATACAATAACAAGTCCAGTGTCTAGGAGATTTATAGAGATTAAGCACTTCAGTATAAAAGATTTCATCACGTAATTGCCAGGTATCATTAAATACAGAGAAAAATACCACCATGAAATCTTGTGATAGTACTTTGGAATCTAGCCTTGTGCTACCTGAGAATTCTAAAACACAGAATACACTGTGGACAGTATAATTTTATTTAACACATTTTTCCTAGATACTGAATTCTGAACAATTTTTAAGAACATAACCCAATCAGAACCAATGACTGCAGAACAGTGGGATTAAGGAGACACAAAGTACAAAGACAGGGCCTGAAACAATGTAATCATGTGTTTTTTTCAGCAGTATTATCAAGATGCAATTTTTCAAACTTTCTCATATGCTTCAATTTATCCCTAGACCAATTCCTCTACTATCAGCAAGGATGAGTGCAAGCAAATACAATGAAATACAGCAGATCTCAGTTAAATTACTATGATCTTTATGTAATATAATGCACAAACTATTCATTATACAATTGTTTCTCCATCACAGACACTCATCTAAAATAATTTTTGTAGTTCAAAGTGTTTTCTCCAATGAACAAACACCTAGATTACAAAGGTACCACGCAGCCCTACTGCTCTGATGTCTGCTTGACATCCTAGAAGTAATTTTATCAGGACCACTTCTCTGAGAATCAGGATCCTCCCACTCTTTCAAATGAAGATAAGACCTTTGTTTGTAAAGCACACTAAGATTTCAGATGGAAAATAATATACTTACACTTAATTTTATATATATATAAAAAGAAAAAAACAGATCTAGTAAGAAAACTGCCCTTTTCACCTAACTATAAGTGCACAATAGAGAAAGTAAATATAATCACTCCCCAATTTTTAAAAATCTCAAATGGCAACATTTGTCACTGCTTACCCAGCATTTTTTTACAAGAAAGAAATTAATAGGGAAATATCCAAACAGGTGCACAGCTCCATTGGTGAATGGCAAACTGCAATTTACAATAAACTAAAAATAAGAAAAAGACATCAATTGTACATTGTGTCCTATGAAACAACATCACAGAATCACAGAATGGTTGAGGTTGGAAGGGACCTCTAGAGATCATTTACTTCAGTAAAAGCTGATATACCTGAACTGAGAAGAAATGAATTTAACTATTTTACAGTTTTATACATATTATGTACTATAAAACAACATGCTGTTATTTATTCTGCATGTTCTTTCTGGATGAATTAGGATCTTCAGAGCAATAAACCTCTTTGTTATGGCTTCCTACAATATCACACACTAAACCCTTCATCTCTACATTCAGGTGTCACTTAAAAAGATTCTGGTGACTATGATCCAAAATAAGGTATTCATTTACAAATATTCCTCTGTCATGTTTGAAGTATCCTTCAAACTTATCATTATAGAATTATTGAAATATGATCTAGCAACCTAAGTTGCTAGAAATCTGAGCAGCCAACCATAACAGAAATGAGGAAGGGTCTTAGAAGCAGCACTCTACTTATAGTCTACGAGTACAGCTAAGAAAGCAAGAACACCACAACATGGACAAAGACCAGAAAATTTGAACCACCCTCTATGGACAAATTTCTCAAAGTACTTAAAGAAATAAAAGAACCCGTAACAAAAAAAATGAGCTTCTTGCTACAGAGCTATTTAATTAATACTCACTTACTGAGTACAGGTCTAGCCCTACTTCCAAAGCTGAAAAATAAATTATGAAAAAGGATAGATGAATGGAAATAATTTAAAACAGAAGTTACTCTTAACAGCCACAATACACATCAGTTTGAGTACTGATACAGAACATCTGACACATCTTACTCCCTCAGCATGAAAATCAAAAAAACAAGAAAAATGGGCTCTCTGACCTCAAGTATTTCCACCAACTCCTCCTGCTTGGCAGGAATATGAGCATAGCAGCAAAGTAACTGGACTCTATCTGTAGATATCAATACAAACTGACAAACTGTTTATATTTCTCAGAAACATTAACGTGGAATGTAACTAGCTTCCCATCAGAGAATTTTTTAAAAAAAAAAAAACTTGAAAAATACTTTCTAAAAGATTAAGATCTTCTTTATGGATCTATGAAACTCAAGAAATAAGCATGTGTTCTCTTTCCCCAAAATAGGATAGCATTATTTGTAAATTCTGTAAATATAAAACATTATAGAAGTTTCCTCATTTACCTAGGATCTCCCTCACTGTACAACAGACACTCCATATATTCCACATCTGAATTCTTATTCTGTGCTTAGTTTCCTATCCTTTATTAGAGTGAAATCACTAATGTTTACATTAATTAATTTTTGTGCCTGATTCCATTCTTAATGTCCTTGCCATTTGATAATTTTGATAACCTAAAGAGCTGGAAATCCTCAAGAAAGAAGCTAAGTGAAACTTAAAATTTTGTTTTCTAAAGGAAAAGTATTACTATTTATCTTTGGAATAATTCGTGTTTAGTTTCCTTATACAGAAAAACCAATGTTCTTACACTTCAGTAGCCTGAAAAACAACAACAACAATTTCTGTTATTTATTTCCTGATAACTGCGATGTGCTCCAGAAATATAAAAATGTAGACATATTAGAAACTATACCTTCTAGAAGATGAAAATATGCAGTTCTCAGCAAAAGCAATTTTACTGTAAAAAGAAAAAACTAGCAAGTCAAATATTGTTCTGTACTACAGATATGCTCAATTACTATTGACTGCAAAACCCTCCTGTTTTGACACAGGGCCCTGGAGAGACTGTCTACAGGCATTAGAAGATGGTCATGACACCAGCTCCATCTATCTTGTAAAACCAGAAAACACAAACCGACTTATGCAGGTCTGGTGTGATCAACGGCATGACCCTGGTGGCTGGACAGTCATTCAAAGACGACTGGATGGGTCTGTCAACTTTTTCAGGAACTGGGAGACATATAAGGTTAGGACAAGTGAGAAGTTTAGTATCTTCTACCCTTTAAAAAGATACTGATATATTGAATGTAAAGGATGTTGATTTTAGAAGCTGACCAATAGTGCATTTGAAAAGAAAATACGTGCTTTTACTCTCCCAGAAGAGAAAGCTTTTATGAAAACAAGCCATTTTGGTTTGTTGTTTAGGATTGCACATATCTTACTAGTGAAACAGACACAATTTTTAACATGCTTCTCTTTCTTCCTTTATAGCAAGGATTCGGTAACATAGATGGAGAGTATTGGCTTGGTTTAGAAAACATATACTGGTTAACAAATCAAGCCAACTACAAACTGCTCATAACAATGGAAGACTGGTCAGGTCGTAAAGTATTTGCCGAGTATGCTAGCTTTAGACTGGAGCCAGAAAGTGAATATTTTAAGCTGAGATTGGGACGCTACAATGGCAATGCTGGAGACTCTTTCACTTGGCACAATGGAAAACAGTTCACCACTCTGGACCGGGACCATGATGTGTACACAGGTAGAAAGCTCCTTTTTATCCTTTTGCAAAAGGAAAAACTTATGCTCACATATAAAAAAAATATAATGAAGTCATAATTACGCTTTTAGAGAGCTGACTATTAGAAACTTGCGAAGCTCAAACTCATATATGTTCTCAAACCTTATGAGAACTCATAATGAAACAAAAATTCTTACTGAAATATTTAATATTTGACTTAATATAGAAGTCTGTAAAATATACTATTGGGGATTACTTGAGATGGTAATGCAAAAATTTGAATTTGGATCTAAAGCAATAAATATTCTAGTGGTGGAAAGAAATGGTAACATAAAGAAATACAGTTTCTGTAGAACTTAAATAGCACTGGGGGCTAAATTCACCCGTCCTCTACCACACGGAATCTGTGTGTTAAACACACAACCAAAATTTTTGTTTTGGTCTTAGCCAGTATGTTTGTTGTAAAATTTTTCATTTGCTCCCAAGATTGAATCAGAACTTTCTTTTGTAGGTAACTGTGCACATTACCAGAAGGGAGGATGGTGGTACAATGCATGTGCTCATTCAAATCTCAACGGAGTGTGGTATCGCGGAGGACACTACCGCAGTCGGTATCAAGATGGTGTTTACTGGGCTGAATTCCGTGGGGGATCATATTCACTAAAGAAAGTTGTTATGATGATAAGACCTAACCCCAACACATTCCATTGAAATTCTTCTTCTATTGGTTTGTTTTCCTGTTCTTTTAAAGAAGCATGTGAAGCTGTACTGCTACCTGAGATTATTTTTCAGAAACAGGATATGTAAGATATTGTATATTTATTGCTAAGATGTGAGGGCTTGTATATTGTATTTTCAAGAAATATTCTAGGAAGGGAGGAAAAAAAAAAGAAGAAAGAAAAGAGAAAAAAATGAGATAACATTCAGAATTCTTCTTTGTGCTAAAGGCAAATATTAAACCTTTTATAACTGGTAGTTGAGAGTGACTGTAGATAAGCTTTGTTTTTTTGTAATCCTCTGTAAATTAAGTTAGATCATAAAAATACTGCCATGACATTTAAGTATTTTTATGTTATGATATATATAAATATTCTCAAATATCAGAAATATTACAAACTGTACAGCAAGAGTTTTTTATTATTATTATTAGCAATGATTTGACACAGGAAACCACATCCTTTGAATTATGTAGCTGGTATATGTACATTGGTGAGATTATTCTAATTTAATCTTTGTTAACTGCCATTAATAAAATTAGCATTATCTGCACAAACTCAAATTATACTCAAACCGTTACTGTCACAACAAATTCATTCTGTCCCCTTCACTTTAAGCCTCTCAATACCTCTACTCCTATTATTTACTATTCATTTTTGATTAAAGTATTTTAGATAAATAATTAAATCACTTTTTTTAATACCAAAATGAATTTGCTGCCTATATATTGAAATTGAGTCAGATGTACAATGGCTACGGTATGTAGTTATACTGAGAAACAAATGTCAATTTTGTATCCAACTTCAGCCACTACCTATTATGAAGCCTCAGTAGGCAGAATGGCTGGACATCAATTAAAGGGACTATCCAACTTTGAAGGCAAATGACGGATACCAGTATATAACCTAACCCCCTTAGTCAGTAGATGAAAATTATATAAAGAAGTTATCTGTAGTCAAGAGCAGGTATATTTACCATATTTCACAGTTATAACATGTTACTGTCTGTCAATTTCTTAAGCAGATTTACTCACCTACGTTTAGAGGTCAGTAACAACTATGAAATACTGAGTAGGATACATCTACTATTCTGCGGAGTTTATAGAACAGATTTTTGTAACGTTCAACATAGAAATGAGAAAGCATACACAATGACAGCAAAAGGCCTTGGTGGTTCAATGTACTTTTCAGTAAGCCTGTGAGACTTTGAATGTGTGCGTGTGCACATGTATGTATGTGCCTGTGTTCTCATGCACACTTTCTCCCTTATTACCTCATCACTTCTTTACAATTGTATGATGTGCATTAAAGTGATGCCTGATGTAGCATGTGATGTATATAGCTGAAAGTAGGGTTTTTTAATATATTAATTATTCCTGTAACATTGCAATCCTTTAATAAAGCAACATTATTTTGACATATTTAGATTTCATCCTGTTTCAGTTCAAATTACTTAGAGAACCGGTAATTATCTAATTTCACATAACTCTTCTTTTTAATTTGAATCATCTCTGATTTGCAATTATTGTTAATCTATATAGAGTTTATGGTCTGAAATGGCAATATAAAAAGCAAAGTCATTCCCAATTGAGAAAAATACTGAATGTCCAGATATCCCAGAGGCAGAAGAAATTTTTATACGTGAAATTTTCAACCAGTACTGAATACTCATCTTTGCCTGATTTATCTACTGGATGGTGGAAAACAACTAAGTGTTTAATGTTTAGATAATGAACATTAAATATGTGTATTCACTATTAAATGTGTATTCCAGCCTTCTCACAATTAGTGTTATTACATTAATGTATCTCCTATTAACACTAACCTCAACTACTAGTTCTTTTAGAAGCAAACATGCATATTTGACTGATGCCTATGTCAGAAGAATCACTTATCAGGAAGCTCTTTCAAATGCATGGTTTTTTTATCCATATTCAATGTGCATGATCAAAATGCTTTAGCCTTAGGTAACGTTCATACTCCACTGTCTTCCAGTGCTCCCTCTGCAATGTACTATCAAAGCATGTATGGTTAGACCACAAAGCATACCACTTAGCTTCTCACAACACACAGAGAAACTAAGATAGAGTGGCAAAACAAAACACCACACTGGAACATGATGTCACCCTATATCATATATGCAGTAGTTTGAAAGAACTTACTATTGGTAAATAATTATGCTAGTGTTTGCCGACTCTTACTGTCTGTGGCGAACTACAGTTTAAATGTACCTCCCTACATGTAAAGGTTATACAAAAGTCTCTGTCAGAAGCTCTATGAAGACAGCAAATGAAAGATGATCTTCCAAGAACCACTTCATGCTTGAAAATGTTCGCACCTAGAAGTGCTTAGCTAAACACAGAAGTTCTTAGCTTTGTGAGGGAATGCACAAAGCTACAGATATCCATTTGCACATCTCAATGATGGGGTATATTGTCAGAAAAGATATTTTCTTTTCTGCAGCAACCTACATAGTTACAGATATATCTCCATAATACACACTCATGGTCCATGCCATGAATGATGATATTAAACAGCACTGGACCCAATATCAATCTCTGCGGTACAACACTAACAACTGGCTTCAAGCTGGATTTCATGTCACTTCTAATACTGATGTTGCTCTGATATTTTAAGGTATCTTTGTCAAAATACTAAAGAATATATCTTAACAAATTAGTAGTATAAACAAACAGTAAAGTTCTTCCTATAGCATTTAGACAAAAGGCTATCTTACAATATTTAAGCCATTTGAGTAGACAATGCTTTATTCAGTTATGCACAAATTTCACAAAAGCTCATTCCAAGGAATCTTGTTATCAAAGTCTTAACTCCACTGTTACAGGTATGTATTTAGAGAATTATAGATTGTAGCAGCACATTCCCATCTTTTTTTTTTTTAAATGATATACAGATATAGCACAAAAGACTACCTGCAATGAACACTGGAAAAGATTCCATTCATAAATTTTTGAAATATGACTGCTACCATTTCTCAGACCAAACTGTGGCTAAATTTTTCCAGCATTCCAGACCACCACAGTCGTGCTGATCTCAATCTCTCTCAGTCTCTCTCTCTCTCTCTCTCTCTCTCTCAAAGAAAAAAAAAACCAATAAAACCTAAAAAAATGGACATTTTAAGATAGCGGTTTTACATGTAGTGAAGAACATACTCATTTCACCAATTACGGTCTGAGGTAGTGAACACACCATTTTTTTCCTGTATTTGCCAACTTTCATAAAGTAGCAACTGTACATCTTGGAAAGTTGAGAAACACCTCAAAAGAGCAGGGACACAGCCTCACCTTTGCTATCACAAGAGAGTGGTGCTCTCTGTTCTGGATGAGAGGGGAATCCTCAGGTGTAACGTAGGACAAGAAGTCTAACAAGTTAGTTGGGCATTATCATGGATTTCAGTATCTAAATAACACAGAGATCTTTTCCTTTCATTACTTGTTTCTTTCTTTTTTTGAAACTCATTTTGTAACATTATAAGAAATCATTTTTTATTTGAAAGTTAATTAAAAATAGCTTGTAATGATCTCCAAATAATTGGATAAGACTAAAGTATTTCTCAAAGATTGCAAGGCAACTATAACCAGGGTATCCAGGCAACACAAGCAGTCCCAACCTGTGCTTCAGATTATCTCAAACATCTCCTGGACTGCCTCAGATGGAATGAGAATTGATGTACCATGAGTGAAGAAAGTGTCTTACAGTTAGAGACATGAGGGTCTACAGCATCGTGGGAGTGGGAGCTCCATGAATTGCAAGTCTTCAGAGACTCTGTCACTCTTCTTCAATGCAATAAATTCATGATTCATTCCTAACCTAAATCTGTCAGTTTACTTAATGGCTTAAGCAGTTCAGGTTAAGGAAGTTCTCATATCTATTATTGTTTTTATCCAAAAGATATTTATCTACCATACTCAGGCCTCCTTGAACATTCTCTTTTGATTACTTAAGCAATCCAGCAATCCTTCAGACCTTAAACTATTTCCATGGAACTTTCAATAGCTCTAACCAGTTTTTCACCTTTTTTTTTTTTTTTTTTTTTTTGGAGTGTGGCCATTAGGAATGGCTGTCAAATTTATTTAATATGAAATATTTTACATAAACAGAACTGACTGTTATTCAGGGGGATTTGTGCTGGGACTCATGCTGTTCAATATATTCATAAGTGACCTGAAAAAAGGGGGTGAGCAATGGAACAAAAAGCTGCTGTTGATGTTAACTGATTCTGGTAACATAAAGAAGGGCTGAATGTGGAACTGCAGAGGGACTCGTAAGACAGAGGCAGAACAATGAGACAGCAGATAAAAATCTACTGAGATAGACACAGTGACACAAATAGAGGGAAAAAAACCCCCTGATTTTCCATAGAAAATGAAAGGAACTAACAGAGTAAAAGCAAGTTCTTGGGATTACAATGAGTAGTTTTTGAAAATAACTCACTTATTAGAATGTTATTTAATGTTGAGCTAAAAATTTTAGGAATTCTTAAATAGAACACACAAATTTTGAAATTGCTGTATACAGTTAAGGTGCACTTTAATTTTGAATATCACGTGAAGTCCATGACCACTCTCTACAGAACTGTCAAATAAGATTGCTATGGATGGTCAAGCACACTGAAAGGCATGTGTATGAGGAATCATCAGTTTGGAAGAAAAATCACTACAGAGAGGGTACAAAAGAGTTTGTATATACCATTTCTAGGTTTTCATTTTGCTAAAAGTTAATTTGGTTCTGTTGGATTTTCTTGATTCAGTGGATAATCTCGAGATTTCAGGTAGTAGAGTAGAAAAAAGCACGAGTGAAAGTATTGTTTAGGTAGGTTCTCAAAAACGCACGTCTTGTATATACTTTCTGAACACTGTTAAACATTTACATACCTATCCTCATGGTCTCTTGTCAGAGATTTGGTTTTGGCCATATACTGAATGAAACCTTTTTTTAGGAAAAAAAAAAAAAAAAAACACCACCAAACAATCATTCCTATTACTATCACCAAAAATTGTTTCCATGTCTACAAAAAGCAATCAACCATATTTCTTTTTAATTCTTAACTATATATTTATGCAAGACTAAAGACAAGCAATAATTCAAATTTCTGCAGGTAAAAGAATGTGGTTTAATATTCCACCACTATACACTCATATTGTGTGATAAACTTGGTGAAAACATGGGACTTAATATCTAGTTTGACCACTAAATTTTTATATCACAACATCCCCAAATCTGCATCTTGAAATCCTCAGGGATCCAGAAGTTAGAACTTTACAGGACTTGTTTACATACTGGGATTGCATAGTCTAAACAGAAGACAAGTTACAGCTAAAGGACTATTAGAATACTCCTAGCATTACTACAGCTGATGCTAAAGCACATGAATACAGGGATACTGGACAGTTCATATACAGGCATGTATCCCAGCAACGCAGATTATCAGATCACTTTCCTCATACAAGCATATAAATTCACTCAGGATCATCCAAGCAAGAGCTTGTTTCCCCTTGAACTTCCAGTTAGACATCTTCTCCAGACATATCATTCATTACAAATCCAAGTAACAAATATACATTTTTTGTATGTTTAGTGAGAAAGTCTTGTCAGGAGTACTGATGGGAAGAGACAAACACCTACTTACAGTGATTCTAAAAGCCACCAAGACTACTTCTACTCCACTATCTCTACTTCTACTCTTCTATCCTCTAGAGAGGATAGAGCATAAATTGACAAATACACAGTGAACTGTATAATAGCAGACAGCATTTTACGGTTACAACTTTCACCCGAATAAAAGCAAGTCAGAAACCAAAGCTGAGCCTGCTTTTGCTGCTAGGTAAGAGAAGGATAAAAATGGGGCTTTATAGGCTAAATAGATATAAAAGCAGTACACATACACACACAAAAAAAAGACAGTCCTGAAATAGTGCAAGTCTTTCTCTTTATAAGCACAAATATCCTAAGCAAAATATTTCCAGCAATTACATTGTCTAAGTGCCAACCTATTAAGTTCCCCCAGCATCTTTTAAGTCAGGCTGTCTCTTGGTTTTAAAAAAAAAAAAAAAAAAAAAAAAGGCATTTCTGCAAATCACAATTTTGGAAGGATCTTATCCTGATGGGTCCATAGAGATATGATTTTCACATGATTTAAAGTAAGTACAATCTGTGTCACGGATTGCTTCCAAAATATATACAATAAACAAAATCAACAGTGGAAAACTAAGGGGATCAAGATATTACAAAAACATGCTACAAATTAAATCACACAATCATTTTGAAAGGCTTATGCACTTGTAAGCATACCTTCCTTTCCCCTAGAAATCCACTAAATGCTTTAAGACTATAAGTAAGCTTGTGAAGCACATGCAAAGAAGAGGAAAAAAGAATCCCTTTTATATTCCTTTGAAATTTGATAAACATCACAGTTTGCTTCAAGTGTCACAAAAATAAGAAGCTGTTCTAAAAACTGTGCAGTATCATTCTTAGAATATCTACATTTCCTTTTCATACATGTGACTGTAACTGTATTAACTGGAATTTCTGTGTCAGCAATAATATGGATGGGAAACTAGGATTTTAGCTAAAGACATGTTTCACATTTCACTTTAATTCATGTGGTTGAAGTGCAAGACAAAATGACGTCAGATTAGTGCAAAGCTGAATTAAAAGTGAAGTCTGTGGTTACACCAATAGTTTAAAATGTTTAAGATACAAGCAACAGAATATTCCAGAAAGAAGCAACTTTACCAAACATAAATGATTTGTGCTGAACACCTGAGATGGAAATTCCTGAATCAATTCTTTTTTTTTTCCCTGAGAGTCATATTTATTGAACGCTCAAAACAGTTACTTCAACTGGATTATGCTTTAGACACATAGACTGTTGTAGAAAAAGCATTGTACTTGTCTTCTTTGGGCACTAGAAAATAATTTCAATAAAAAACCTTACTGTTTTTATTATGTTATATATTGGTTACTGAAGACACGATTACACACTTCTTAAACTAACTTCTTACTTCTAAAATTCCAAAGGAAAGACATTCCAGTACAACAAGTGGCCTTTTTTAGCAAGAATCTGACCACAGTATTCAAGAACGCCAGTACAGTTCAGTAATGTGAAGGAGTAGTGAGCTAAAAGTTAGGAATATAAGGATTTAATGCACCCACACAAAGAAGAAAAATGAAATGCTGAAAAGAGAAGCCATTAAATGGAACTACCTTTTCAGTTTGCATCTCTTTTCACTGCAGTCACAAAAACTTGCCACAAAACAATTACAGTTTTGAGATTCCAAGTTATGGGTATCTAAAGCATCAGTCTAGCAAACCATAGGTGCAAGGGCTCAAATCATGTTGTAATCAAAGATATTTCTGAAACTTTGCTCTTGCAAATTCTAATAAATTCAAATGCAATGTAAACAAGATATACACATATGGCTTGAGAGTTCAGTGCAATACGAAATTTTCATGAGCAAGAGTGACCTTAGACAGTATTATGTCTTAAACTCCACAAGACTCAATTTTTCCCAATATCAAATGAAGCGAATCACACATTCCATATATAGTGTTCTTCAGAGTGTCAAAATGAGCTATGGTTTCTTGTATATTTACACAGGTAAATGAGTCAAATGCTCACACTCACCTAAATAGGGAATAGCAGGAACCATTTTTAAGCTTCTGATATACTCTCGTATCCTTTTATAATTATCTTCCTTAGACAGCAAATAGTCTAACTTCTCAAAGTTGGCCTTATCTTTGCGATTCAGAAGCTACATAGAAAGTAAAATTAAGGAAATTACTAAAAAATTAAGATGAAAGAAAAGAATAAATTCTAATTTACTGAATTTCTCACAGTAAAGCAGGGTATGCTGAAGTTAAGATTAAATTCATCCCCATCAAAAACAGCACAGTGTTTGAAGAAGTGCTGCCTGTTAAGGAAAAAATGCACTTTCAGCTTAAATCTTAGGGATAATTATGATTATTACTTTATGAAGAATACACCTATCACTACTTCAGAGTTTGGAACATCAGCAGTATTAAGTTTTCAAAGGAAAAAAATGTGTATTACTACACAGCCACAAATTTTCTCAGAATTTACCACAACCGCTAAATGTCTTTTTGAATTTGGAAACAGAAATAGCACTGGTGACAGAACGTGGAAGCAGAAACGCATAGCATGCAACTGTAGCTATGAAAACACATTCTTTCTTTCAGCTGCTTTTAGATGCATCAATAATGTTTTAAAGATTACTTTGAAAGATATCTGAACCAGACTGAGGGGAAAATTATGACACTGTACACCAACTTCTTGAATTTTATGTTCTGACTACAAATAGCTATTCCCAGCACATTTCTGAACAAATCTCTTCCTGTCTAAAATTTCATCTCTTGTACTACAGAGCTCATAAACCTTGCTCTTTTGTTACTATAGTCATGAGTCTGAAATGCAATGCAAATGCAAGAATTAATTCCATCACTCCGGTTTGTTCAGAACAAGATGGACTTGACAAAAGGCATCAGTAAAATTAAGCCTTGTCCATGAGAACACCGAAAACTGCAAATTAGGAACAGCACACCCATATCATAGCTAAATAACACCTGTTAATAAGCTAATTTAATAAGTACAAGAGTGAAATGATTCCAGTTAATTATACTGCTTCCTTTTAAAATAGCACCGAGAATTCCTTAGGTCCTAACTCTGTACTGTAGCATACATTTGGACTACTGTGTCTTCAAAAAGCTTTTGCCTTTTTTGGACCCTACACATGGATGAAACAGGACGGACATCTGGATCAAGATATGCTTTAAAACATCAGAAAAAAAAAAGCTTTCTAATGTAGAAACATGCCAACATTGCAGAATTTTATCCTTTGTCGCTGAAAGATAAGTAATTCCTCACCACAAGCACAAGGAGAGGAAAGAAGGGAAAAAAAAAAAAAAAAAAAAAAAAGAGAGAGAGAGAGGTTGCTTGGTTTCTAATCGATGCATAGACTATGTATTCGCTTTTCACATGCGTGACAAACACTGAAAATCCACTAAGATCAGCAATAGCCTTCAGAAAACGTTCTTTCTTAGAAGAAAGAACAGGCATTTGAAGTACGAGTAGCTTTAGAGTTCTAATTCAATTGGGTATATGTCACATTTCTCAACTGGGTCTCTGTCACATTTCATTTTCTTCTCACGTGACATTCTAAATTCCTTAAATATGTTACACTTCTTTGAAAAGAAGTGCTAATGAGTGCTGTACATTATATTGTGTAGATACACAATGAAAGTTTGTAAAATTTCTGTAGGTCTTACAATGAGTTACTCATGGACTTAGCTTCATACACAAGTGGTTTTCCCTCCTTAAGTTCCAATGTCATATGTACTTCAAGCTGCTCATCAGGTACTTGCATGTTTACAACAGAGCTTAATTTTCTACTTTTAAAACATAAAAAGTTACAGGCATTTAAAAAGTGTTATAAACTAAGACGGAAGAGTATTTATATATATTCATCAGTTCTTAGCAGTGTTATTCATGTTAGATAAAATACAAAATTAACGAGAAATACATAATCCTGTGTATGTTTAAAGATTATGTAGGGCTACCTTACAATCCTATATTCCAATTTAGGAAAATACGTAAAACATTCTGCATAATTAATTTATACAATTTTTAAATTTAAATGAGAAATTCTTCAGAAAAGTCTCTTCATAACATTATTGATGCTTTTAATTTCCAAAATAAGAGAACTGAAATGTACTGTACAATAAACAGAGAATAATTACTTCTATATTTGTAGGTTTTTTTCCTTTCCTATTATGCAGTTTATTAATGATACAATGATGCGCATCACAGTGTAGAGATACATGCTCTCATACTCAAGTCTGCTAAGACTGTTTATCAACCAAAATTCTCTTGTGCATCTAATCAGCAGCTTCTAGTGACTTCTTCGAGAAAACTGATTACTTAAAACATGCAGGCAGCCATTTAAGATCTGCCTTCCCCTGCTATGGTGTATCCCAAGCAATTGGTAAGAGATCAGAAAACGTCAAAATTCAACAATATAGAAGACAATGCCAAAAAGCAAACTTACAGCCCAGGTTTTTGTCAGCCTGAAAATAGGTGCACTTTGCAGCGCCGATACCACTGACATAAGAGAATGGAGGTTATTCACTTCTAAAAGCTTCTGGAGGGGAAAAAAAAAAGAGAGAGAGAGAGAGAGAAAGACAGAAAGAGAGAAATATCTTTTAGCATGCCTAAAAGGGAAGCAAGATTAATCTAGAATTTGCATTACAAAATACAAAATTTTCATCAATAATTGGAGAAAAAAAAAAGAAAAAAGCTCAATTCTTTCAACATGCAAAATTCTTAAGTCTGCTTTAAAAACTGTCAATTTTCCTAATATACTACCAAAACATACATACATATATATAAAGTTTTAAGTTTTGAGAATGCTAATTCTATCTAATTTGAATGTATTGTTTTGTAATGCTGTCCCCTGTCCCTTTAGGAACATAAAATATGAAATATTTATTTTCAAGAACAATGTATCAAAATAATTTAAAATGCTAACAATATTGTTTTGGAAGTAAAGCATTTAATCAAGCTAAAAATATGAACAAACCATGCTGATGACAGTTTCATAATTAATATAACTTTATTTTTAATATATTTTACATGACAAACTTTCTCATTTCATCATACCTTAAAATAATTCTGCTGAGAAACACTCAGAAAACATTGCTCTCAAAAGAGACACTATTTCAAAAGTGTATTATTTCAAAATAGTTAGTATTTTGAAATAAAACTGGTTTAGTTGATAAGTTTCTTATAACATAGGTCCAGGAATACAGGGGGAAAAAAAAAAAACCACAAAAAAACCAAAAAGAAGCTGTATGTTTCTTTGTCCAGCTCTGATTTCTAAGAACAGTACCTTGTTACTGAAGACTTTAATAGTATCAAATTGCCTCTGCAGAGTGTAAATGCCTAAGAATTTCTTCATGTAGGACTCCTACTATAAGTTGTCAGTAAACAAAACTGACATTATAGCGACCAGGGCAACATAAGTCTGTTTGCTAATAATTCATGATTTTATTCGAAAACATACAATTGCACTCGCAGGTACTTACTTTCTCAACTGGGCAAGAAACCAAGCATGATGGAAAAACTCACAGCTCTAAGTGATTCTGCAGAAAACTTTCCAAAGAGGAGGAAATATTTAAATGTAAATAATATAGGTTTGATAAATAAGTAAATCCCTAGAAATACTACTTTAAAAAATGAATGATACATCAAATATTCAGCCAACTTACTGTTAAAATGCTTGAGTAAAACATAATCCATTTTCTTGAGCAATAGATTTACTCCTTACTCAGGAGTATTTGTGAAAAATTTTGCTTTTTATTGAGAGAAAAAAATGGCGAAAGAGAAAAAAATGGTTTGTTCTTTTTTGCAGTTTCTTTTTTTGTTGTTAGTTCTTTTTTGTGGGAAAAAAAAGCCCAAAACACTCTACTATTTCTAAGACTACTTGAACATCTCTGATAGGCCCATTCTTCAGGAACCAGTTTAGATATGTTCTTTTCTGCAGAAAACTTCTACATGACTTAGGGGAACATGTTCACTATATATAACCAAACTGTTTATATTGCTTGAAAATGCCATTCTAATTATTTTCGTACATTTTGCACTAATAATCATTCCCCAAACTAGAGAACACGACTTGTCTGGAAAACTAAAAAAAAGTACAGCACACACAGACTCACTATTACACACGTACAAGACTAGCACTCAGGCCTTTGATCTAAATGCTGTCTTCTTTCTAACATTGATACATATCAAAGACGCTCACACACAATAAAAGGATCATAGGTCTTGAAACGGGCAAGCATTTTTTCTACAAACAGCATCTACAGCGGTAAATCAACTATTCCAGATCCTTCCTTGAAACATCAATTATATTTTAGAGAACAATATCCATTTCTGTGATAAAGATTTGATACAAGAAATTACTAAGGCACACTGAAATTAAGTAACATCCACAGAATTACTGCAGGAAATGGAATAAATATTTAAAAAGCAACTTTTAAAAAGCAATGCTTAAGTTCATTAAAATGAAATATTTGAAGAGTGATAATTTATATCAATAATTATTTGATATTTCACAATGCTTTAGAAGCAAAAAAAAAAAGCAGAGATTTCTTTTATAAAAAGATAAATCTGAAAGGGTAGACAAAACAAAAGGTTTTACAACTACTTTCAGTGTTGGCAAAAACATCTGTATTTCTCAGCTATATTCTTTTTATTTTTATGCAGCTCAGAAAGTGGTCTGCAATAAGGCAAGTGATTTTTTTAACCTTGTGAGGCAAGAATTAAGAGCTAGAGCAGTGATCAGTTACACTGAACCAAATACTTTCATTTAGCTAAATGAAAACAATAGATGGCATACCTTTGTCCTAGCCACGCGGTACAACACAGCAGATGTGCTAAAAAAGAATGTTACCCTCTGTAATCCAGTAACAGTTGATAGTAGTGCAGAAACAGACAGAAAGGACATAAGATTTTGCATAATAGTAAAACAAATATGCACTTACTTTAGCTATTTTCACAAAATGGCTCAATATTTCTGCCCTTATTTTTAAGGTCTGTGCTGTTAAAATTTCTCGTACAACCCAAAAACTGACCTATGAAATAAACATATGAATTTAGTTACAGAAAAAGGACTTCATTAAAAATTTGTACACTTTCATGATGTTCCACAGAAAACATAAAGTAGGAAAAGAGAATAGATCTGATTTCACGAATCGCCCCCAAAGCAGTACCACTACTGGACTTTGGAACTAGGAAGAAAAGTGTGACAGCACTATGGTAACCAAAGGAATAGGAGGAACACAGAATACGAAAGGGAAAAGAAGCTCATGTAGTACCATGACACACTAGTGAAGAACATTAAGAACTCTGCAGTGTAGCAGAAAAAAAGGAAAAAAAAGTGGACAAAAATTTGAAAGAGGATCTGTCATTTTCAAATCTTAATCCTTATTAGTAAAATATTTAAACAGATTCTTAAGTTTTAATTCTGAAGAGTAGTTCTATTTAACTTTTTATGCAAAGACAAATAGTACCTGTTCATCACATGAATTAGATTATTTACCTGGTTAAACCTTCTAGTAAACGCAACAATATTTGGAGCAAGGATGTGTTTCTCTTTCTTATTCCATCCACAGCTGGCTAGTTCCTAGTAAAAAATGAAAATCACCTTAAACATCAGTAACATTTAAAAGCATTAAGTGTAAAAACTGACATGCAAACAAAACATTTATCAGATACTTCTAAAACCAAACTGAAGACACTTGTTCCATGATAACTAGTCTAATGGAAGAATTCCTTAACATATTTGATGCAATTCATATATTATCCTGATATTAGAAAGTTAGTTATCATTATTTCATATAGTTGGAAGGAACCTCTAGAGATCATCCAGTTCAAACTCCCTGCTCAAGCACGGACACCTAGAGCACATTGTACAGGGTCACATCCAGGCGGGTTTTGAAGATTTAATGTATGTTACTCAGTCCAGTAGCTGGAAACTTGGAAGTGCTGCTGCGTAAAGTTCTCCCACTGAACTAAGAAAACTGTGTAAAATATGGCAAAACACTTCAACCTCTCCATGCTTCTTTCATTTCCTCTTTCTGACAGAGGAAGAAAGTGCAGTACCCTTCTTATGTCAGTACATTTGTCACTACCTACTGAATTCAAAGGAAGCTTGTTCTGCAAAACAGTCTTGACCATCTTACACAAGCAAGCACTAAAGAAAAAAAGTATTGTATCCTTACTGGTAGAAATAAAACACAACAGTAGTAGTTTCAGAATAGTTTCATTACATTTTCTCTTGTCCTCAGCGTAGACACTTAATTATATTTAATTAAATATAACACCACTGACAAGAGTATTACAAGAAAATTTCTTCCTAGCAAGGACTCTCAATAATGGGAGGAAATAGTAGATATTGATTACATTAAATACTTGGTAAATAACTTATGTTTCCATCCGTTTACATTTTCTTACACACTGAAATCCAAAAATTCTAAGAGAGATTTTACAAAAACCTACCTCAGGTTGTATAGCTTTAAATACTGGCATATCCATAAGAGTAATCTGGCTCTGAAATAGAGAAAGCATTTTAAATAATGTAATATGAGCAGACAGCAAACATTCATTTACACCTGCTTGGTGTGGCCTTTCAGATTTGCTCAGTCCAAAATAAGGCCTCTAATTTTCAGGTAGACATACCATAAGCAGAATTCCCCCATTTCAAATGTCAGCATGTAAATTTCTTTTACAATTATTTGCTACATCAATGTTAAGACCTTCAGGACCTGTACTGGTGTTGGTGCAATAACAAAAGCAATGCGTTTGAGAGTCTTGCTGTTTTGGAACCATATTGACATAATAGAAGTAGCAAGAAGGATTTACCTTTCACATTGAAAGTAGAATTTTTAAATTCATTAGTTTGAAAGACAAAAAGTATTATGATATGCTAATTGGTTATTGTAATCACTGGAACATGCTTTGAAAGGATTATGCAGAAATTTTCATACACACTGATGAATATACCATAATAAGGTTTATTTTATAAATATTTATAATATTTATTATTTATCTACTTATTTTTAGCATCACAGTGATAGGGTTGCATTGATTGCATTGCTTGTGACTCTAATGCTACATATATAGAATTAACGTAAATTATGTCCAAGCATAACTTCAATTATACTGCAAGTATAATCCTACTGAACTTTAAGTTTTCCCATTTAAATAATGTCATATGTAGAAAAACATGTTTAAAGAATGCTTCCTTAGATCTTCCCCCAGGAAACCTTACCTACTGGTTGTTGTCTTTTGATAAACTCTGAAAAGCAAAATCTTATTAACCATCTGTTACAGTGCTCCTTTGATTCTGTCAATTAAGAATGGTAAAGACAAAATCTTCAAATGTAAAGTTAAGTTTGTTTTTAAGTATCAGGATTAATGCTCAGATATGAGCCAGTGTTAATAAGTCTCATAATATTTGACAGTCGGACATCAAAATTTCCTTCCATAAACAATTTAAATACTATATCTTGCCTTTATTTTATGACAAGACAAAGAATTTGCCACAAAACTAAAGTTGACTACTCTTATATTGGGATTTATACTTCTGAGTAATGTTGGAGTATTTGCAAACTCAGACGTCATTAACATCATCCACAGCTCCTACAAAACCTGAGAGATTCTCACTTCTGGCTACTAGTAAGATGCAAAGCAGATGCTCCAAAAGGCAGATTATGAGCCATATTACACATCTTACTAATAAAAAAGTTTTCAGTAACAATTAGTAATTATTTCAACAAGTTATTGCTAAACAAAAAACACCCAAGAGGTAAATACAAAGTTCAATACCATTCACAAACTGTAGGTCTCTTTCCACCATATAATTACCACCATGGATTTTCTCCTGTGCCATTTATAAGCTTACAAAAATAAAATAACACGCTAAACTTGAAGACATAAGATTCACTTGACAGTATTCAATTTCTCTAAATATCTATATACCTACACAAAAACTCTATCTTTCATAGACCTGCAGTTCAAAATATATCTATTCAACATAATACCACCACCAAGCCCAGATCTGTTTTTTCTTCAGCCTCCCCAACTGAACTCAAGTTATCTGAGCCATTCAGATTACACAGAATCACATGCATAATGGTTGAGCTTGGAAGGAACCTCTAGAGATCATCTAGTCCAACCTCCCTGCTCAAGCAGGGACACCTAGAGCACATTGTGCAGGGTCACTTCCAGGCAAATTTTGAAGATCTCCAAGAGAATGAGACTCCACAATCTCTCTGGGCAGCCTGTTCCAGGGCTCTGTCACTCTAACAGTAAAAATATTCTTCTTCACATGCAGACGGAACTTCCTGTGTTTCAACTTGTGCTCATTACCCATTGTTCTGCCACTGGCCATCACCAAAAAGAGTTTGGCCCCATCCTCGCTACATTCTCCCCTCATGTATTTATACACATTGATAAGATCTCCTCTCAGTCTTCTCTTCTCCAGGATAAACAGGCCTAGCTTGCTTCATATTTCCTCACACAATAGATGTTCCAGTCCCTTAATGATCTTTGCTGCTCTACGCTGGATCTAGAAGGTCCATGTCCTTCTTGTCCTGGGGATCCCTGGACTGCACACAATATTTCAGTTTACTAAATTATTAGTCTTACAGTACATTTTATTAGATATTGTATGCATAATTCATAGATTATAATAATGTACTGTAAAAAGACACTGATCTATTTCTCTGAATTGCACAGAAGCAGTAATTAGACCTGAGATATCTTTACAAGAAAGATGATCAGGGTAAGCCATTGAAAATGTGGCACTAGAAGAACTACTTTTGCTGAGTTTTTTTTCCTTGTGTATCTGTTAGAAGATCACATGAACTGTATTAAAAAATAACAAACAATACCCCGAAAACCCAACTACACAAATTGAGTTTACATAAGATATGTTTCAGCATTCACTGTCAGTTCTGCAGACACAAGCTTCAAATTATTTTTTTTTTTTTTTTTGGTCAGTAGCTGCAGATGACAACTGGAATTGGAGAAATACAGAAATCTTAAATTTGGACTTGTGTTAGATATATTACAAGGAAGAAGGGTGTGTACATGCATGTGTGCATCTGTGCTGGGGGTACTGTTTGTTTATGAAGTGTACCATTCACTGCAGAAGATCTCCACCAACAAGCTTTCACCTCAAACCAACAGCATTAGGTATGTAACAGAAAATGACTTTGTTATTAAGGAGTGAAAGTTGACTCGTCTCTACAAGCAGTTTCTCTCCAGGATTTAAGAAATCGATGTTTCCAAGAAAGTGATGTTTCAGCAGAAAATCGGAGTATTTGAGATTTCAACTATAATACAAATAAGAACATGGATACCTAACATTATTCTTAAATGTATGCTAGGGTTTTCTACAACACTAGATTTTTTTTTTAAAATGGCTTTAATCAGAAAAAAAAAATACGTTAAGTCAGCTCAGTACTAAGTTCTGAAGACATGTTTACATTATTGAAGTTTATACAAACATAAATTTGCTTCTGAGAACACTGAAAGTTTATTTAAAAGACTGTTTAAAGAAAACAGTTTTATGTTATTTTTATATCCTAAAAGCACTGAATATTATACAAATATAAATATAAAAAATAACATTTCTACTTACAGCAAACTCCTCAGGAGTTACTTTCAATACATCAAATACAACTGCATCGTAGCTTTTATTAGCATAATCTGAGCTCCGCCCTTCCAAAGAATCTGAGCTGCTACTACCCTACAGAGAAAAAAATAGTAGGCTTATCTGCAGAATGATGAATTTCACATCAATTTTTTTAAAAAGTCTTTTATTTATGAGTAAAAACGAGTGAAAAAAATGTAGAAGTTACATACTGATTCCTTCCATTTAAATCAACATTGTTCAAAAATGTTTCCAACATTTTGCCAAACTGACCACCTTCGGCCAAAATGATACCGATACAGATAAAATAATTTTGAGTGTATAAAACCGTCTTTTTAATGATTTTGAAGGGGACTTTCAAAACTGGGCTTATATATCTCATTTTAAAAATGCCCATCTTTATATGCAAACCTATTTTTCTTACTCTGAGGACATTTGTACAGTTTGAGAACATTTGTATAGTTTGAGAAAATTACTTTTTGTAGCCCACAGCTGGATCATGTGTTTTGTTACAAAATTTTTAAACATCAGGACCTCTGTAAAGCTGCTCAGTTCACTCCTGAAACAGCTGCCTTGTTTCATGGAAAACAGGATCACCGTTTTGATATGATCAAGTTATGTGTGCAAATTACTATGAAAAAAATGGCTTTCAACAGTTCTTTGGCTACCTTAAGATAGAAAGTGGAACTTTTCAAGTGGGATGAATTATATTAAAATGTTACCTTTCAGAGACACAGCAAAGTAACTCCAATTATACATTAAAACATGTGTTTTGCATGGCAAATCAACTGTAGTAAAGCTTAAAAAATTTTAAAGTTTTATATCGAAAGGAAATAAAAGTCAGTAAAATTCCCAAGCAGTCATCAGTTGGCTGTGCTGAAGCTACAGACAAGACTTTCAGCTGCTCACAGCAAACGACATGAAATTAGGCCGGTTTAGAAATGGCATGACAGAGCCACCTTATCTCTGAAGGATATAAGAGATAAAACAGAGTCTCTATAGAGTACTTTCTTTCTAGTAGACTATTAAATTTCAACAAAAGTTCCAACTTGCTCCATATGGATGATACGTTACATTGCTCTTAGCTCATTAGCAATAAACAGTCACTATATTTTCAGAAGTTTTAGTTATGGAATAAAAAGTTAGGAAATACTATTTAAAATAAATCTAAATGAGTAATCTTCAACAATAATAAGTTATGAACATTCTGAACAACCATTTTCTAAATTTGCTTTGTTGTCAAATCCATTGTTTGGAAGAAACAGATCTGACGTGACTGATAGTGGAAAGAATTTCTCTAACAGTCAAAGCAAGCTGGAATTTCTATTTAGATACAGGAACCAACAAAATAAAACCAGTGAACTGTACCTCTGGAGTGGCAGAGGTGATCATCACATTGGCCATGAGGTCATTCCTTTTATACATGCTCTCCCCAAGAAGCAGGAAGTTTCAGCTCTGCCAGCACTGGTGAGACAACATGATGAAAACAGAATTCCTGTAAAGCAGATACATGTACGCTTATAGCTTCAACTGTAAAGGAGTATTATCGACTATCACTAAAGCCATGCCAGGTCCTTATTCCCACTTCCAGCATGTCTACAAATAAAATAAAAAAATACATATTGCTTGTCATTTATGTTTAATTAGTTTTATATGAAGTCCACAATAGAGAGCATTTATATAGCCAGAAACCTTTAAAATAGGAAATCTAAGTTATAAACTGAACAAGGAAATGCTGTTTCCTCACATTTTCCTGCTCCTTGTTTGAATTAGACTCATACTGATGACTAAACTCTCACTGTGTCTTCTTAATGCACAAACTCTATTTGCAGCTGCTTAGGCCTCCACTAATACCCATACAGACAGCTGTTTTTGAAAGCATCTTACATCATGCCTCAAAGAGAAGTTCTCCAGAGAAAAAAAGCTGCCAATATCACCATCTCTAATGAGAAGGATCAATCTCCAGGACCTCGGCTAATCCAGTGACAATATGGACCAAAGTGAGACTTTTTCCAGATTGGTTTAGGACAGATAGATTTGGTTCCAAATTGGCACAGAAAGCCACATGTGTAATATACCACCTCTAGTTTCCCCAAGAAATCAAAGATTGGAGAGAGAGAGAGAAAAAAAAAAAAACAAAAAAACAAAAAAACAAAAAAAACACCCAAAAAACCAGTATGTGGTATCACAAAGAACCTAACATCTTGAATGAAACAATCTGTTCCAGTTGAAGCTTGCTGAGATGAAAAGCATGTAATGAAAGTTAAAGCATAACAATTCAGAAATAACAAAAATGCTGTATTTTGAAAGATGCCAGGTTCTCCTCAGAGAAACTTGCCAAAAAGCAATTTCCTTTATCTTGCTTCCTGATAAAATAAATTTTTATAGTTTGTGCACTAGCAGACTGCAAAGTATTTCTAGGTCTGGAATTCCTTGTATTAATAGTCCTTAGAGATACTGAAGTGGAAAGCAATTTTCATGATGTAATTTCTTTAAAATGTAGTATTTATATCAGGACCACAAAAATATTCCCCCGTCTCCTCCTTCTCTGCCTTCCTGACTAGGCTTTCCAGAGTGCGGGGGCTCAAAAATGCTCTGAAAGAGGAAAGAAAAATCCCATATGTGATCTTGCATCCTGTCCAAGATGAATTTTACTCCAGACTTTAACATGCTGTAAACCAAAAAGGGAGAAAAATGCTCTAATATCAGAAGACTGAAGTACTAATATACTTTACAGCTACAATATTCAGCTTTTAAAAATTACAAGGTTAGATACTTCAATTCTAAAAATAAAAGTAAATATATTGTTTTCCTCCAAGTATTTCGAATAAGCATGAAAAATGCACTGCTTATTCATAATGAGCACGGGTTTTTTCAAGATTCACATCTCAGACAATAAACAAATACTCATCTAGACATCCACTCTACGAAAGTCATGGGGAGTGATTGTCTTTTTCAAACAAAAAAGTGGAGTTTTATTCTTGTGAAGACCTGTAAATGTCGCCTATTTCCAAATTTGCTACCAGAAGACGTATTAACCCTGCAAATTAAGCAGCACTGGAGCTACTGGAGCTACTACTTTTGTTACTACTGTAACAAAAATCAGTCAGGTTATGCACAAAAAAGTATTAAAAGCAATTAATATCAAAAACTACTTTCCAATATTTGAAGCAGCAATCTTTGACAGCAGCAATGCAATAAGCATGCAATGACCACATGAGTTCATTCTCATTATCACTCACAAGACATCACTTCACCTAGACCCTTAAGCAAAGAGATACACCTCTGGGCAAAGGAAGTTCCTCTGTCATTGATCTATAACGCTGGAAGAGCACTCTGGAGATGCAATGTTAACTGATGACTCTGTTCCTACATTTCCTTAGGCAACCACTCATTAACTATGATGATGATTAGGTTGATTACAGTTGGCTACGGCATTCTCCTGACATGACTAAGTCATGAACACACAGCCACAGTGAGGAAAAAAAAGTTCTAAAAAGTTCTTTCTAAAGGACTGCTGTGATAGGGAACTTGGAACTCATAAACCTGGTTGGAACAAATTAAAGTTACCAAGCTTTTCTAAATAAATTTGGTACCTGATGCTAGAATGACTAGTTATTACTGAACAAGACAAAGAAGTTAAGAATGCTGGATCCTTTTATCTCTAGTAAAATAAACAACATCCTAATACAACTTCTTTGACAACTGCCACAAACCAAGGACACTTTCATGATAGGTCACATACAGAGTATCACTTTCAATTCTGATTTGGTTTTAACCATTGTACTCCTCATTTTCCTTTTTCTTAATTCTAAAACTATTCCTCCAGATGTTTAACACTAAACTGTTTCTTTCCTTGAAAAAACAGGAACAAAGCCATATTTGGATGCTGTGGGCATAGAGTACAAATGGGATTATGTTAGTCCAGTTACCATAGTGAAAGAAGAAAGCGGAAGGAAAGCAAGATAAACCGATAATGCTGCTACACTTGCATCCCTATGCTTACATTTAGCTATTGATGTGAAAAAACACACGGTCATCTACATTACACCTAGCTTCAACTAAGACACTTAAGGAAAGGGGAAAAAAATGACACTTTTTTATATTACTGCTACACTAGATTCAAAGACCTAGCCTCAAAGTATCTAAAACCATATATATATTGGTTGTTCTGGATACATAGATGGCTATGGATGATTTTTTTTTCTAAACTTCCTTTGTAAATATTTAACTGTAAGTATTTTTTAAAAAGTTTCAAAATCCTTCTAATCAGAACAATTTATAACTGTTTCATCATTGCAGTGACACAGCAAGTCAGTCTGGAAACATCTGATCAGGAAATTTTCTTTATCTACCTACTGACTGTAACCTTTTAGAGAAGCAGCTACCAAGCGCTTTTGGAATCCTTGCTAACCTAGAGAGAATATAAGGTTAAGAAGATAAGAAGGTTTGATGCATAAAACTCAGAAGCATTAAGCAACACTGGTGTAAAAACATTTTATTCCTGACTGGTACTACTCCCTCTGACATCTTTAGTACATGGCATGCATATGTAAAATGTACAAAAATGTGTGCGCACGGGTACACGAGGTACATGAGTTATCTAAACAATCGCAATGCTTCATATGAAGAGAAAAATGCTTGCCCGTTTGAAATAATTTAATGGCAAGCAAAAGCCTCTGTGGCCATTTTGTACAATACAAAATTCCAGAAAATTCAAAACCTTGATTGCGAATAGTTAATGCCTACTCAGCCTAGTAAGAAACAAAATAATTATACTATACAAGATTAAAAGCCTTTGCAGCTATGTGACTAAAGATCCTCAAAAGCAGTGGCTGTCCTGTGCACACATTTTCAGGATCAGTTTTACTAGAAAGTCCCTAACATGTTTCATTATGCTTTAGGCAACAGTACCACCTACAGATGAAATATGCTATAAGTCAGAAGTAATTTCATGCACACACTACTCTGAGAAACTTCCTAGTATAATCAATGATGAATAACATTAATAATGCTCAATCATCAACACAGAATTATAACCAAAAAGGCCATAAACACTTCTAATGATTTGAGGATTACTTATCATTTTGCCTACTGCGTTAACTGACCACAACCTGAAATTGCTGAACTAAGTGAAGTATTCATCACTAACATACATTGATCCCAAGCAAAAAGGCTGGGAAAGTTCATAGTTACAGCATCTTCCAATTTTTCAAAGAATTTTCAAAAGAACTTACTCTTCCAGGGCAACCCACATATGTAAAAAGAATCTGAGACAATCACTACACCAGAAAGGCAGGCCAGCATTCTACATTCAGGCATGCTGAAAAAAGATAAGTCCTTTCTAATTATTTTTTAAAGGATAACGAAACTGTCCTCTTAAAGAAAAGGATCTTCATAATGCTCTTAAGTAAAAAAAAAAAAAAAAAAATTGTTAAATACCCTACAGTATCCTTAGTTAGTGAGACTAGGAAGTATGAGCCTCAAAAAGGTTTGGATATGAAACGCTATTTGTATCCTGAATATATCTCATATCTACGCTATACCTACTGGTAATTAAGTTCACTCTAATCTTTATTTATTATATTTACAAATTCATTATTAAGTATTCTCTTACTTGTCCACTCCATTCTGTTGCATCTCCCATTATTTACCGTGTGAAAACATAACGACCTGATTGAAGCTATCTGTTTAAGGAATTAAACATAGTAAAATGCTGTTCTATTACATCAAGATAACAGCATTAACTAATAAGCCTGTAGAGCTAAACAAGTTAGAGTTTGTTACTGACATGACATGCATGCCTTATCACAATGTCAGAGATTCTTCTCCCCAAGTTAGATAAATGCTGCATCTGCTACCATCTCTCACTAAAGTAATCTCACTGTTCTGTGGAGATAGCAAGATGGTTGAATAGTGTAAAAACTGATGCTGCTGCTTCCAATCTCAAAAACAAAAGAAAATAAGTCAGTTATCAGCTTTAGAGAAGGTTTTCTGCTTCTGCAAGAAACAGCATTTCATTTGCTTCATGAAACTAACAGCATCTCACAACTGAAGCAATAATTCCCAGTCATGTTACACTCTGACTTCAGTTGGGTTGGCAAAACTAGTTGAAGCTTCTTATTTAGTGCCATTCTCAAGACTAGAGGACGCACTGTCATATTAAACATCATTAATATATTCTGAAGCAGTAAATAAACAGCAGCTAGTAAGGACTAAACTTTGCAATACTGACTAATGTCAACATTCTTTGTGGTATTTAAGTGTACCAATATTAAAAGCTGGTTTAGTACTCAGACGTCCAGAATCAGCAGGAATATTTCACACAGACTACTGCTATTGAAAAAGTGGGTATTTCTTAAATTAAGAAAATGACTATTAACAAAAAAAAAAAAAAAAACCAAAAAAAACCAAAAAAAAACAACAACAACAACAAAAAAAAACTATTACTCTTTACTGGAAGCTTCCTAAACAGCTTCATGCCTCTAATTTACAATCTATCACGAGATGTCAACCATAAAAAGCTCAAGGTTCTTGTTTCCAAATCAAATTAAGACTTCTACAACATGGAGAACTTTTTAACATTCCACTAGGTGGCACAGATTCTTAACTTATTAACGACCTATTTTCAAAATTTCTCAATTCTTTTCTGCTTTATAAAGTACGCACAACTTAAAGTCTACCAAAGTATATATTCTTGTATGGAAATGGAAGGAAACGCTTTATTTTTTTTAAATATACAATTATCTGAAGAACTTATTTCTTATTTTTAAAAGGTTGCTGTAAAATAAATGTTTATCTTACTTAGATACTGTCAAAACAATAAAGACATTACACAGTGCAAATCTGTGCTTGCTTCAACTAACACACACTGTAGAACTGAGCTGTCATTCTGAGGCTCCTGCAGCAGAAAAATCTGGAGAACCATGTGTCTCTACCCTACTAGAGCAGCTCAGGGATCACTCCTGACTACAGCACCCAGAATTCCCAAAAAGAGGAACAAGCGGAGCCTCTGTCACAGAAGGCTAACAGAGAGAATGAAGTCTAGTAAAAGAACAGAGGATTGTGCTCCTCATCTGCAAGTTCACGGGAATGAGCAAGTTCATGGGAATAAGCAAGTTCACAGGAATACTTCTGTGAGGACTAGGTAGGAAAAAGCTATCTATTGAAAGAACAGAAAGGACAGAACAAGGAAGAAGAAACAGACCTACACGACAGATAATGCAAAACATTTTACTCAAGCAGATATATAATAAAAACTGCATGTGTCCTTTTATAAATGAGAGGCTCTAAAGTCAGGAAAGTTAGCCAGAGACATGTATGGATGGCAAATAAAAAACACTCACGAGAACAAAATATTTTACAGAAAAATGCAAAGATTGTAGAAACTTGCTGAACCGGAAGGTACAAAAAATCAACAAAGAAATTACTTACATGAGACTATGACCATGTGGAAAAAGAGGATAGTATGTAATATGGTATTTCTTAGAAAAAAAATACCAAAATAAAAACCAAAATAAAAACCAAAATAAAAACCAAAATAAAAACCAAAATAAAAACCAAAATAAAAACCAAAATAAAANACCAAAATAAAAACCAAAATAAAAACCAAAATAAAAACCAAAATAAAAACCAAAATAAAAACCAAAATAAAAACCAAAATAAAACCTGCCTGTGCTATACCGCAAGAGTTGTCAATGGCTGGACAGCCAGGAAGTATGAAACTAATAAAAATATTGATAGGTTAATGGGGGAAATGGTCTATCACCGGTCACCACCGAGAAGAGTTTGGCCCCCTCCTCTCTACATTCATCAGGTACTTATATTTCCAGATGATACAGAAACTACTTTAGTGGAATATTCATATTCCATCTGACAGAATCATATGGCTTAATGAACTCAGTACAACTAGTCATTCACCAGCCACATATAAATACTACCAGAAAATAAGCATCAATCAAGCAAAGCTCCATTCTCTCCAAACTGGCTTTCAGGTAGAGTAGCAGATATGTAATAGAAGCTGCTTTCAGGACAGTAGTGGGTACAAGTAAAGCAAAGCTGCTATCTCCCCAAATCCACAAAATGTGTGTGTGTGTATGGAAGGAAGGGAATAATGGCAAAACAGAGCCATGCTTTGGACTCTGATGAGATTAAAGAAAAACAAGGGAAGTTTTAAAATTTTGTTTAAAGAAATCCTTTAGCATCTTTATGTTATATTATTAAGTTTGAAAATAAGTGTCAGACACTCACCAATAAAATGAAAATGAATGCAAAACAGATATAATACAGAAATGAGTGTTTTGAAATATTAAATTAACAGGTGCAGAACCCTGATACCAGAGCTGATAACTCAGCTAGCTAAGACAATTCCTAGAACATAAGACTATCAGTTTCAATTTTCTCAGATTTTCTCCAATTTTTACAATAGCCTTGGCATGGGAATCTGTTTTAAAGCCTGGCTTAAAATTAAGCAAAGTGGAATGAAGGGCAAAATTCTTATTACAACAGAGAATGGTGTGGAGACAACTTGACTATAGCATGCATGTCAGTTCAAGCAGGTTACCAGACCAGATTCTCTAGATCAGTCCCTTACTGACACTTTTTTAAAGGAATGTGCTGGAACTGTTGCTCTCAATTTTCTGGCAAAGAACACTATACTGCTACTCTACAAGCCACTTCCTTACAAAAACACAGCCATAGTATTGCAACCTCCTGTTGCGCTGCATTTGTCTTAATCCACACAATTCAGTTAATAGTCTGCAGGAATCAACTTTACAAATGCAACTCATTGAGGCTGTCTGTTGGCACTTACCCTTTCTCAGGAGTCAGAGACAGATGTGCAAGGACAAAAATGCCGTTCCAGGATTGCTTACACCCTGAAACTGCAGGGTATGTTGGGTTTCGCTTGGTTTGAATGTCACTCAGATCAATGGAGGAAAAAAAAGCAAACACACGCGCATGCAAGCACACACACTCGCACATATATTTGGTCCTGAAACAAAATAAACATTTACAACTATGTAAACATAACTATCCCTGTGCTAAAGGACAGTTAGTTAATTCAAACTAAACCACCAGTAACTCCTTTCAGACATTAAGGAAGGGGAAAGACTGTTTAAAATAAGGAAAATAGGAGTGAGCACTGCTGCATAATGTGGAAAGGAATAAGCTGAAAAGTATTTATTCGGTTCAGGACAATAACCACAAGCAATGCTTGTTCTCAACAGAGACTGAACAATGAACATCAAGTTAAGAATTCCTATACAACCTTGATTCTCATCAAAATAAACCTGCTGTTCTCTCTCCAGTAGTTCTCTCTCAAAACCAATTAATCCTTAGTACAAGTCTGAGGACTGACCGGGGTTTGAAGGTGTGCATTTGAGGAAATTATACCTTAGGAAGTCTCAAGAATTATACTCTAGGGGAGTCTCAACAAAGCATTCACAGAAAAAGAAAAATCTATGCACAGGATTACAACATAATATTATAAAACCATCGTAACTCTAGGTCTCTCAAAATGAGAGCTAACAGACACTTCTGTAATCTTTGGTATCAAATATAAACCGGAAAAAAAAAAAAAGAAATACCTGCTACTCAAAGCAAGTACAGTTGCATACTTACAGTGGAATAAGGTTATTCTGTCTGTACTCAACCCATTCTGCTTCACCAATCTGTCACTGGATCTACCTCTGGCTGTTGAGGTTTATCTCTTGCTTAAAAGAATGACATGCCTGTAAATTAATAGGAAACAGAATTATGGCAGTATTTATAATATAAATCAGTTCTTCCAAAACTGTCTATTCTTCACCTGAAACATACACTGTTTTTTTTAAAAAATTATTATTCTTAGCTCCTCCTCACAATTTTGAATGGCTGTGATGACGGCTTCGTATTCTAGTTTTTTTGTTACATGAGAGCTCTTGCAACTCCCTGTAGATATACTCTTAATAAATAAGAATTCTTAAACTAGTCACTAGTAGAAATTTATCTGATACAGAAATTAATCTATGTATTCTGTTTGTTACTGAAAGGGTAATTCACTTTTTCTTAGCTGCAGCGAAATAATAATAGAGTTACTTTAGTCAATTCCTAGCAGCGCATCCAAGAACAATATTAGTTTTGGTTGACAAAACTAATCTTTCATACAATCAGGGAGCTTGACTACACAAATGACTACATGAGCACTCTTCCAGACTTCAAGATCTGGACTAGCAGCCAAGAGATCTTAACTTATATTCAGCAGTTTTAGAAGAAATATATAATCTGGTTCTTAGGTATTAAAATAAAATGCATACAGACTGCGGCCCTTTTTTTAGAAGAAAAAAAAAACTTCTAAATGTTTATTGTACTTTGCTGGTCAAATATCATGGGACTTGAAGACATGTTTTATTAACTGGATGATCTTTCCATTGAACTTTTTCTCCCCAGTCCCATTTTGTCTGATGAGGGGAAAAAAAGGTTTTCCTGACCATAATAAATGGAAAAAGAAAAAAAGCATTTACAAAATTTGCATAGAAAATTAATGAAGAGAACTTCCATTTCCTAAAGTTCTCATTGGTAATGCTTCTAAGTATACTAACACTTAATCATACTGGGGTTGATTTGGAAGAGTGCTATAGAAATAAAGTTGTAGAAATAAAGTTTAAATGGAACAAAATAAAAGAGCATGACAACTGTTTGTCCTGATTTCTAAATGTCTCTCAAGTAAACAAAAAATAAATTTAGAATACCTGCATAAAATAGGTAATTAAAAAAAAATTTAAGTTTTACAAAATTTTTTTTTCAAATTGGTTCTATTGCACAGGATGAAAATCTGGATGAGAATGAACACAGCACACAATTCAGGCCTAATTACACATTCTTTCTATCCTTTTTAACACACAAAGAATGACTGCTAGTCACAGCATGATTGTCCAACTTTAAAAAGATCTCTTAAATAAAGAAGATCGTCCTAACAACACAGTTTGCAATAAGTGCTTTCAGGCAAGGGCTATCACTCTCCACATGAATGGGGCCAGCTCTGATTTTAAGCTATTTCAAGCGTAGATAGAACGGCAGCTCCGCTGGGCTCAGGGCGACAGGCAAGATAACAAACCACATACCATGGGTTCCCCGCAGCTCCCAGTTGAGAACTTCGTCGGCAGCTCCGGCTGCTCCGTGCCCAGCCCCAGCCCAGCGGCTCCTCTGAAAGCGCTTCAAGATCCACCTCCGCTCCACTCCTTTCCCTTCAGCACTCCCCTTTCCCTCGCAGCCACAGCTCGCGGCACCGCCAGTCGGAGGTGGCACCTCGCCTCCCCTCAGCGTTGAGCCTTCCCAGCGACGCCCCGCCCGCGCAGCACCTGCGCGCGGGCCGCTCTGTCCCGTGCCGCGCGGGGGCGCCGCCGTCGCGTCGGGCATCAGCTGCGCGCGCGGCCCTCGCCGCTCTTCGCGGACGACTGGGTCGGAGCGTCCGGCATGCTCGGGGGCTGCCGGTCGGGCCTGTCCGCAGGCCCCGCCCAAGCCGGCGGCTGCGGCGAAGGGCCGCGGCCCAGGGGGACGGCCCGGCCGCACTCACCTGTTCCTGCGCGCAAAGCCTCCGACCGCGCTCACCTGCCAGGAGCAGCCGCCCGGCGCCACCGCCGCCCCGTGGTCGCGGGACTGCTCAGCGAGGGGCGCCCTCCACACCGCCGCCCACCGGGCCAAACCTCCCACCCGCGTCGCCGCCGACGATGAGGCCCAGGCTGGCCGAGCGAGAAGGCGGGGCGGGTACGGGGCGCATCGGACTGGCAGTCGCGCTAGCCAATTACTGCTCCGCTTCGGAGCACCTACCAATCGCTGCAGGAGCATGCAGATGAGGAGCCAGTGCGCAGGAGCTCCCGCTGCGGTGCCCGCCCGCCTGCAGGTGCGACCAGGGCCTCGGCGTCTCCGCCCCCCCCCC